>JAPMOQ010029924.1:9976-24164 GCA_026543055.1 Argiope trifasciata
GTGTGTGTGCATGCGTGCGTGCGCGCGAGTGCGTGCGTGCGTAATAAGCTATCAGCTGCAAAACTAAAGAGACAAGATAACAAGAACTATTTCCAGAGAAGATACTCATTTTCAACTGGGCATAGTTTACAATAATTTTTTAACTAAACACTTCTTCATTGGTGTGAAATGGAAATTTGGAAAAACGGACATAAGCTCATATGTCGTTCTCGTTATCTCTCCATGACTCAAATTTAAAGAGTCCCTCGCAAAAGAATCCTGATGTGGACTTTTCACTTACCAAGTTTTTTATTAAATCAAATCAATGAGCTCACGATTTACAAAATCTGATAACTTCGATTTGTCTAAGTGATTTTGGTACATTAAATTCCCTGTCTAAATATGGCTTTATGAGAACCAATATTTACACGCAGATTATCTATTTCGAAGATTTCCTGGAAACTGATTCCCATTTATCATTCTTTTGCAAGAAATTCAGCGCACCTTATTTCATTGTTAAACCATATCCATCTACCAGGTTTTGAATGGTGCTGATTTAGAACTAATTTAAGTCCTAACTCGTGACGTTATTTCTACAGTAAAAATGTCTCAACTATTCTTTGCTTTAGACCATGGGTTCCCAACGTAGGCGATAACGCCCCCTTGTGGCTTTCAGGGGGGTGGTAAAAGACCCAGAAACAATTAGGGGGTGTTGATATGGCACGGTTGGAACTGAGAAGATTAACGAAATACAGTCTAAAAAAAGACTTAAAAGTCACGCTGATAATTCATTTCTATCACGTGTGTTTCACGTTTTTATCACGAAAATTCGCACATTTCGATATGAGACTTCACTGTTGAGAGAAAGAAATACATCTCTTGTATATCAGACTCTGTGACTGCGCGCACCAAAACTAGAATTCGATTCTTTAAATTTTAATAAAAATACTTTTTTAATATGATTAAGTATGCGTTTTGATTGTTTTCTGAAGCTGTCAATTTATTTATTTAGAAAGAAATAGTTTATTATTAATTACATCGTATCAACAAAACCCCTGCCTGTTTTATAACAGATAAGCTAAAACTTTTATTCCTCTTTTTTTAAATAAAGAAGAAATTCAGTAACGTTTCAATTCCAACAATATTCTATCTATAAGTAATTTTGTAATTTAATTCTTGTTTTCCCCATGCATTATGTGCGCTCTTATTCCACTGGATTGGGGGGGGGGGGGCTGTATTGAAATATTCACTAGAAAAGGGGGCACCAGTTCAAAAAGGATTGGGACCTCTGCTTTAGACCATAAGATTGCTGTTAATTTCAATTAAATCTGAAACATTACAAAGATCTAAAATGATGCTACTACTTTTCTTCAATTTACAACTAATAAATTATTTTTCTTTAGAAATAAATGCAGAGGTAGTTTCCTATTGACTTAATTTCCCAAGCCAAACATATTTGAACTTATTTAAATAGCAAGTCTAATCAGCTTGGTTAAAAATATCGTTTCCTATTATTTACCTTAATTAATTCATCGGAAAACGCCAAACTGCGCCTTTTAGGTTTGTTTGTAAAATGTTGAGCATTTTCAAATATATTAAGTACAAAAAAAGAGGAAGAAACCAGATGAGAAATTGGAATGCATTAAGTAAACAGCTCGAAGTAATATTGTTCGTTTAAAATGCAAGAATAATATTCCAATGTTCCAAAAGTGTTAACTTTATTGTTGATTCAGAATAATTCCCATTGTGTTTCTTTCTCGCTTTTGAATTTCGAAAAAAAGAATATAATTGCTGAGCATTCCCCGCTGTTTCGTGATTCAAAAAATTCCTTCATCGAAATTTTCTATTCCTTTATTGAAATATTTCGCTTCCGTTAGTTTTAATTGAGAAAACTTTTTTTCACGTTAAATTTCTATGGTAGTAAAGTTTCTGTACAACGAAATTTTCGTTCGGCTTGAATTGGAATCAAATTTGATTCTCAAATAGAGATGGAGAATGTTGATTGTGGAATATTTTTCTTCATGAAGATAAAATAGAAAGTGTAGAATGGCTTTGAGATAATGTTTCCGATTAAGTCAACAATTAAATATACACTTTATAAGTAAAGGAAGGCAATTCTGGAAGACAATTTTGATTTTATTCATGAAAGAGTTTTAAAATGTAAATACTTAAATACGTTGAAGATATAAATGAAAAAAGGTGATTTTAATAGAGAGAGAATGTCAGCTATTTTTATAAAACAAAAATATTTATTTCATATTCAGAAAACTAGCAGGAATAGTTTCTTCAAAACTTACTTACTTACTTTCAAATGAAAGTAGTATTTATTTACTCTCGCCAAAAGTTGAAAAGTTGGATAACGTCTAGAAAACTTTACATGCCACTGATGAATAGTAGTTGCGAATCATGGATCTTTCAAGTGAAATTTGCATTTTTATTGAATATATCGTCTTTGACTATTTTTTAACGATTAATCGTTGGTGTCCGGTTCGTACAAAAATACTCAAAAGTCAAATTTCTGTTCCGAATACCATCTATCTCTTTTTATGAGACGGTGATCAACTTGTGATGACATGGCTTGACCTGTTTGACCTCTAGATACGTTAAAGCTCATGACCTCTAGGTCTATCAAAGCTCATGAGAGCCATAACCTGTAGATACATTATCAATTGCTACTTGCCTCCTATTCCCACATTATTACTTTTAAGTGAAATCTCAAATATATCCCTGCACTATGCGTCTTCGATTATAAAAAATACTGACAATCCCAAAGCTATAATGATTTAAGCTGTTTCAGAAATTTTTATTTCATGTAAAAACATAAATATATCGTAAATAATCTAATGTCTTTTGGTATCTTCTATTTTCCAGAGCTTAAATAAGAAATCTCAGATTAATAATAAACAAATAAACTTATTCAGACTATAGTTATAAAAATAAAACTTACATATTTATATATATAATAAAACTTACACAAAAACCTATGAACTAATATGTTATTTTCAATTAGTTTAATCTCAAACCAATCTGAATACCGCAAGTTTATAGTACAAGTTTAATTTAAAAGGTACTTTTTTTAAGATACTATCCATCAAAGTTATCCAATATTTCTAAGTTATAATAATATTATTATGGTGGTCGAAAAGCAGCTATTATATTGCGTTAAGTTACGATGAAGAAGGTTAAATTGTCATTGAATCTCATCTGTTTGATTCTATTAAAATTAAGAAAAAATGTTGTGCAACTTTCTATATAATAATTCCGTTTTAATAAAAAGTAAAATAGTATTTCTTAAAAGGAAAATTATTTACCTCAATTATCAGTCCACAAGTGCCATTATATAAGGTAAATGTTTGGTTATTTGCAAAGGAAAAGGCTACACAAAAAAAGAAGCAAAAGTTTGATATTTTTAGACAATTAAAATATCAATTCCCAAATACAACTTAAAATAGAAATTTTCACTAAAGGATATAAACTTCCAATTTCACCCATCAATTGTTGGCAAAACATAAATTATCTTTTTCAATGGTTTATTATGGATTCAGAAATATGATTGAAAATCTTTGTAAATGTAAGATTATTTCCTGTAATTAGAAACCTTGAAGTCGTTAATTTAACAATTATTTTACAATATTGGTGAAAGCAGACCTCCTGTAAAAAAAAAGGCTAACGCGGTTTCAGAATTACTGTTGACGCAGTTACAATAGATATGTGTTTACTTTTGTTTCATTCAAAAATTAATCTTCGTATGATTATACCAAATTTATATTAATCTTCAGTGTATAATTTAATTAATGTATTTGAAAAGCATAATTTAAATATGGTCATTATTTCATGTTAAATAAGCTTAATCCAAAATTTTGCATTCTTCTTTAGAATTCGTTTAAACTTCGAGATTGCTTAATTCATCAAAAATGATTCATCAATTAAAGTTCTTTAAAAAAAGCATACACAAATTTTAATTCATTAGGTTGCTACAACAAACCTAAACATCACTGCTTTCACTTAAATTGATCCAATTATGTAAAAAGCAGAAAACAACACACACCACGATTCAAAAAGACAAAGGATTTACCCACAATTCCCCAGCCATTCTTTCTCAGCCACCACAAAAGCGTCTAATGGTGCTGTTTTCTCTCCTCCCACACTCACTTCCTCCTCCCCAATGAAGAAAAATGGTCCTAAACCGAATTCTAAGGGTAGTGGGTGGATTTTTAAAGGCCTCGTAGTATGTTATAGACAAATAAATATTCCATTGTGAGGTTTTCGTTTTCTGTTCTATTTGGAACAGAACAAGGCGGCTTTAGACGATTCATCATGGTCCCCTGCTTAATATGCAGCTGTCACCGAAATTTTGGTGCGCAAGGACAGCTGCCAAATTTTGAGAATGTGGCCTGTAAGCCGCTGACTTTGTTTTGAGACAGTCCGATGGCTGTTTTAGAAATTTAAATTTCAAGGCATGTGGCGAGGGATGAAACGCCCACATGAAAAGTTCGATTTGAAATTTCGCTTTCCTACAATATTTCAGTTTTGTCTTTGTGATTCTAATAAATTTTATATGGAATATCTATCTATCTATCTATGAAACAATAGATTCATGGAATGAGACAAATTTCATTGGAAAATGAAATTTCTCAAATTTTAAAGTTGCGTTCTTTAATCTATGAAATTTCTCAAATTTTGACGTTGCGTTCTTTAGTCAATTGATCATGGACAAATAAATAATTTATAAACAACTGGAGACAATCAAACATTTCCAGTTGGTAGAAAGACTTAAAATGATGCAAAAATTATTATGATGTTTATTTTTAAAAATGTGTGGTGATGTAAAGAATTTTATGAAAAATTATTAATGATTAATTTTTATTCAATCTCTCGGTTCTGCTTGCTATATTTAGTAAAATATTTTCAAGGCAACAAAATTTAATTAATGGGAGTTATTACCCCAAATTTTCTCGAAAATTCTCTAATAAAAGTATCATAATAGCGAATGCCTTACTTGGCATTGGTCGACGATTGCTATATTTTGAGATTAGTTTTGCTGTTTTCTTACCACTGATTTCCTCAAGTGCTGTCTTTGTATAAACTTCCGTTTAGCTCTTCTGTCTATGTTTTAAATTTTTCTAGTAATAAAGCTTGATTATTAATGGGAGGGTGAAACTGTACCCAAACCTAACTTTTTCCGTAACAGCATCTATCACATTAAAAATGTCAAGGAATCTCTTGCCAAGAAATATGCAAGCTTTTACCCAGAAATATGCAGGTGGGTTCTAAATACAATGTATTAATATGACGATGAATCTTATTTAACTGTAATATGACTAGTTTAGTTATATTAATATCTAGTTTTAAAACAACACTAAGGCTATTTGAGGACATACCGCATAATTTTGAACCACGGTCAAAAGACGAGGACAATTCCTGAGCTGACAGCCCCCTCTCTCCAAACACTGCAATACCACGCCAGTGGGGGAAAGTATGGCAACTACGAATTTAACGTGGACCAGTCCCAATTGCACGATGATTCTTCGATGGAATCGGGTCTCGGGCCATATGGTTCAGATGCCGAAACCTTGCCACCAGACCGCCATGGCCTGGGGACGAATGGTTGATTAGGAGGGAAGTTTTTCTATTAAATGATATTATCCCATATTCAAAACAGATTTTTTACTTTGTTACAAAAATTAAATTTTAAATTTCATTCATCAAAAACTTACTTTTTTTAGTAAACGTTAAAAAACGGATAGACCTCAAACAGATGTTTGGAAACGGATATCCATCGAAATCTGGATGATCTTTTTTATAATAGTATTTTCTTTTTAAATACCTTAATTAAGAAGAACAAATGTCAACGAATTTGAAAAATTTATGAAATCCCAGCTTAAATAATAAATAATAATGTTTTCATAAATATTTTATTGAATTTTTATAATGTCCAAGTCCTTAAAAAGAAAATGAAGAAAATGATATTTATATTTCTTTCTTTATAATTGATATCCATTCTCCTTTTGCCAATACTAAAACCCTTTCATTCAATCAAAATAACTTTTAAAAAAATCAGACAATCAAAATAAATAGTATACATATTGAAAAGATAAACAGAACTTTTTACTAAAAGCACATTTCGTAAAAAAAAAATATTGAGTTTTTATATTAAAAATTATCAAATAAATAAGGAAGATCGATGAAAGCTTTTGCTATTCAAATAAACATAATTATGCGTTTGAAAAAACATTTTTTTTCTTTTATGAGGAGAAAAAAAAAACAATTTAAACTAACCTAACAAACCACGCAAATAAAATAATAACTTTTTCACCTTTTTTTTAGTTCTTATACCGTCGGTAGCAATCAATATATTTGTTTTATCAACATTGGGTTTAATCAAATTAAAGATAAGAAAAATGCAGGTTTAGTTTGACATTGAAAGTGTAAGCAATTTGAGTATTCTAATTTCAGACGACTTTTTTTTTTTTTTTTTTTTTTTTTTTTTTTTTTGCTGGGGGAGAAGGGATAGAGAATTTGCATTCATCAACAATTATTGGAGAAATATTTTTCAGAAATACCTTGTTAAGCAAAATACAGATTTATTCAAATGTGATTGTATGGTTACGAAATGCAGGGTGGTTATGATTAAAGTTCCACTTCCAAGAAATGGTCATAAACGAAAAACTACTGGACCATATGTTGTCAAACTTGGTAATAATTTAAAAGAAGGTTACGTAATTTTTTTTTCAGCCAACTTATCGAGGGTCCCCAATTTTTACGCTATAAGGTAGAAATCGATAATGCATTCATAAGAATTTATTCGAGAAAGTTCCAGGATGAATATTCACCGTGGTTTTAATAAATAGGATTGACACTTTGATAGAAAAATTGCGTTTTTTCTCTAGTGTAAGTTTAGAGAAATATTCCTATTTCAAGTTATCTGACTAAAAAGACAAACCACCGTTACAATTATACAGGGTGATTATAATTAAAGTTCACTTTGAAATGACCATAAAATAAAAATGACTGAACCAAATGCTGTCAAACTTGGTAATATTTTAAAGAAAGTCATGGGAATTTTCTTTCTTTCTAAAAAAAGTTCGAAAACTCACAATCAGGGCAGAAATGGTGTTGTATGATGCATTTTTATGTTAAATAGGACATGAAGACACCTGTTTAAAATGTGTTCAATCGTTTTTGAAAAGTGTTACAAAGCAAATTCAATGGGTTTTATCTCAAAAACACTATTTATGGTGATAATCTAAACAATTTAAGGGACCTGAACAGATACGATACATCAACTTATGCTTAAAATTGCTTCTGATATGCTAAGAACTAATGTTGAGAATTCAGTAATGCGATTTAACATAATTTCAGATAATGATGGTGCGTTGCCGTATTAAACCTGTTTTATAAGTCTTAATAATATCCTATTTTGTTTTATAAAATTGCATACAGCACCATTTCACCCTGGTCCTTTTTTTAGCAAGTACTAACTCAAATGGCTTCCTCATCATGCCATCATGGTTCAAAATTACGAGGTCCATCCCAAAATATCCCTAGTGTTGCTTTACCAAGCATCATTAATCAAACTAAACCATCATATTTCAAAAGTAAGTAATGATAATAAGATTTAAGAAAGTTAATTCCGATATATAATGTAAATACACACTTTTGATAACACCAAAAGATGAAAGGTTAATTTTGTGAAAAAAAATTATGTGTCATGCGTGATATTGTAGAAATAGAATTTAAGACATGAATCTGTCAAATAATGTTTATTCTTCCATAGTTTTATATACTAACCACACGATAATGCTTTTTGTGTATAATATCGCCGAATGATAAGATGCACGAATTGACACTTGGAAACAAAGTTTATAATCATTTACTGATTTATTCCAAAGTTTATAATCATTTACTGATTTATTCCAAAGTTTGTCGTTGTTCTGAGCGAATTTTATAGTAAAGATCACGTGTTGAAGTTCATGAATCTAACATATTGCGTGTTTGATTTATCACATTCACATAAACATTGATCAACTAAAAGATTTTATGGAATAGTTCCGTTCATAATTTGAAATATCTCTACGAATTGGATGTACGAATTGATTATGCATTAAATTTCATATTTTAGGATATTTCCCTTTTTAAGTTAATTCAATAACAAAAAATACTTAGTTTAAAAAAATATGTGGGTGTGTTTTGTCTTAGCCACAATCAGGAAAATTCATTAAAAAAATCCAAGTCAAAAATTTTGGCAATAGTAATAGATTTCTATATTTGTGTTAAAGTAAAAAAACCATTAAATACAGCAGCACACAGTAACCCATTACTGGTAATCGGTAGTAATAGCAACCACAACGCACAACACGGCCAAACAGAATTCAACAAGAGGAGGGATTATTCGTAACCACATTCTATGGACTTTCCAGACTTCAAAGATTCTCCACTGTCTCCTCGCTTTAGATGTATCCAACTGCCGATTCACAACTGCTCGACTGACTAACTCCAAGCATGATTCTAAGCTGTTTCCTCAATAAACAACAGGAATTGGCACACATGTCAATTCAGCAAGAGTTTGAGCTCCTCACAACGCTTGCTCTTTGCTGAACATCCAACTTATGCCTTTGACTCTTTCTCCGATTACGACTCGTTTCACTACTGACTGCGGTTTGAGACTACCAATGCAGACAGGGCATCGCTCTCCAAACAACAAATGTTTTCGTCTTACACATAAACATTTGTTGTTTGGAGAGCGATGCTCAGTCTGCATTGCATGCCATGCTAATTTGACTGTCATTCATGTTTTATCTGAATGTCCACTTTTTAATCCCCAACGTTTACGTTTGTGGGAGTTTTGATTTTGGCTCAGGATAGAACCTGGGACCTTTGGATTATAAGGCCGATAACATAATCACAGGACAAAAGCATGCTCATCTCCCTTAGATGTTATCTGTCTCATTAAGATGTCACCACAGACTCAACCACCAGTGAGTTAGACGAACGATATGCGTTGTTGTTGAGTGGTGATGAATTGGTTTGTTGAGTGAGTGGTTGATGTGTATCTAATGCGCCGTACCCATGTTTGTTTGGTGAGCGGAGAGCTTTTTAGTTACTCCAAGTGTTATGGCGAGCGTGCGTAGATTGTTGCGTCAAGTTAGTCTCACGACTTTGGTTGCGGGTAGATGGCGCCACACATCAGTTGCTTGAAGGTAAAGGTTCAGCACGTCCGAGGTCACCATTGTGGGAAGGTGTTTGCGTGAAATGTTTGCTCAGGATAGAACCTGGGACCTTTGGATTATAAGGCCGATAACATAACCACAGGACAAAAGCATGCTCATCTCCCGCAGATGTTATCTGTCTTATTAAGATGCCACCACACGTTTATTTGGGGCATCATATTCAGCCATTCGTGACTTGGTGGGTGAAGATCTCCATCCAAATATATTTACCTTCTTGAAAGAAACTGGTCTTTTCTATCTTGTTTAACCAGAAAAACATTTTATCACCACATATATAAATTTTTACAGATTTTACCTTTTTTTAAGTTTTCAAAACTGTACTGTATCTCTTCAACCATATGTTTGGCGCAGCATGGCCAGAAATGGCTCTTGTGCCACAAAACCCTAACTTACTAACTAATTTGAGACTACCAGCCTTTTAGTTCCCGGAGGTGGGTGGAGAAGATTTTGGAACAATGAGGTACATCCCTCTTCCTATTGGCTAAGTTACTAAAATTCTTGAATTTCCCAGTATTATCTATTTTGTGGTAAAATTCGTCAAATTCATCAAATGGTTGGCAAGATCGTCACCAAACTCACTGTGTGGCGATGATGTTGGCGGGAATTGTGCCAATGTTGAGGCTGAATTCCGCCAAGGATCGAATCTGCGATGTTTGGGTTTGAAGTCCAGTAACTTAACTATTTGCGTACGCTAATGTCTAGCGGCTGTTTCTGGCTTTTTCTGGCTTATTGAGATTACCACAACCGATTCGGTATCGAATCAGCATTTAACAGAGCTGATCTTAAAACGGTCTTTCCTGTGGTTGAATCAACTATGCTGGGAAGCAGCATCACATATTTGTAACAAGTTTTTTTCATAAATTTGTTGTTCTGAATTAATGAAAAAACATCACCATTTAGTAATTCTCTTTTATCTTTTAATATTTCTTTTAAATTTATCCCTTATATTCCTCTTATACTCATGAAACGAAAGCATCATTTTGCAATTCGCTGTAAAATTTCAAATATCCTTAGTCTAAAAACTGAATGCTTTTTTTAAAACCCAAATCACTGATCGTGCTAAAGAGGGTTTCCCATATTAAAAGAATTTTTGATTGATTTTTTTATATTAGTTTACAATCACAGTACGTGATCAATTACTAGAGGGTGAATTTCTGCATTAAATTTTTGTCAAGACCTTGTTTTCCGAATCCATAGTTTTGATTGATGATTTATTAAATAATTCCTCGGACCTTTTGGTTAAAGCGTGTATTAAAATTCCGGATGAAGATTTTTTATCTTTTTTTAAAATTATTCGTTTCAATTAAGTTATTAATAAATAAATAGATAAATGAAGATTAGACTTCTAATCCAGCTTTAATTTAAAAGAAATCAATAAATCAAATCAATCTCAAGATAATTTTGTTTTTTAATCTTTTGGAAACATGATTTCGTTTTGGTTTGAGGTTTTTGAGCCCTCAAAATATGTAGGCAACAAGTTTTTGAAGCTTTAAAATTGCTTAGACAACAAACTGGCGATTTATCACTTTTGAGACATCAAGTTTTCGCTTTTAGGACTATTAGAAAAAAATGCAGATGGTTGTCACCTTTGACGATTTATCACTAACTAAAGTAATAACTTGATTTCCAAATTATTCATTCTCCTACTAACTGTCTTAATTCATTTAAGTCATTAAGCAGTTTAAATAAAATAAGAGTTTGAAATAATTACAAGATATCAGATTGTGCATACGCTGATATTTAGAAAAATGACGGATTTTTTTCATCTTAATATCAGTCCAGTCCAAAACTTTGTTTACCAGCTAGAAAAATTGAAAATGAAAGTTTAAAAAAAACTGTATATATGTTATATTTTAACATATAATTTAAATTCAAATTAATTTTTAAATATTTATCTTAATTTATCCCATATCAAAGTCATTCTAAAATATTCTCTTACTTCCTGGTTCAATTCCATTTCTCTACTTAATCCATTTAAAAGAAGCTTTGCAAAAATCCTTTAGTCTGTGGATTGCATTTAGTGAAATAATAAAAACTGCTGACTCAACAAATAATTTTTTTAAAAGCGTTTTTCTTATCATGTGATCGACGTATGTCAGAAATCCCTATGAGAGTTTTAATAATATATTAGCAATGCAAACAAATGTATCGATCAAAACATAGTATATAAGACGAGAAAAAACTGATTTCATTTCTCTGCTTGTGCTTGTCCCCGCCAGGACCGCGTTGGTCTAGTGGTAAGGTTTCGGCTTCGGAACCGGAGGGTTTCAGGTTCGAGACTCGAATCCTCCGAAGAACCGTCTTGTGAGGGGATCTCTTGCACGTTAAATCTGTCAGGCCAAACGTCCTCCCGTTGGTGTGGAGAGGGTGTGCCTGTTCAGGTCATCTGACCTTGGTACAAAATGACAAGGTCCGTCCCAAAATAGCCCTCGTGTTGCTTTGAAAACGGGACGTTAATATAACTAAACTAAACTAAACTTGTCCACGCCAGTTATGCATATACATGCCAGCTTCTCCATGAAGAAATAATGTGGCCTGGATATAAGGTCTCGGCTTCGCAACCGGAGGGTTGCTAGTTCAGTGCTCGATTCCACTGAAAAACCGCCTTGTAAGCGGAACTGATGCGCTTTAAATTTGTCGGGGCCGAACGTCCTCCCGTTGGTGTGGTGTGGAAGTTTGGAGAGGGGTGCCAGCTCAGGTGTCATCCTCGTCATCTGACCACTTTTCAAAATGACGAGGACCGTCCCAAAATAGCCCTAGTGTTATTTCAAAATGGAACGTTAATATAACTAAACTAAACTAAACCATGATGAAATAAAACGTCAAAAATACTGTCTCTTCCGTGGCTTCTGCTTCCAAAATTTTAAAATCTTGCATATATAGAGAGAGGGGAGAGATTGAGACCGATAGAAAAGTCTCTTGATTGTGTTTTATAAAAATTTTAACTGGTTAATGACTTAAATTAAATTTAAAAAATAATGACTTCAAAAATAATAATGTTTTGACATGATAACTTGAAATTTGCTATCATAGAATTCACTTTTTTCTCACTTTATTTAGTCCTTACTTAAAATTATCAACTTCAATTGAGTCGTTCATAAATAAAAGAATAGAAAATGTCTAGCATTGAAATCCACCTTCAATTTAAATCAAATATATCGCAAGCTAATTTTCTTTTTATCTTAAAGATACAGCGATGAGAATATTTACACACATATACTTAGATAAAGCATTTATTTTCTAGTGAATTTACTGATAATATTTAGTAATTCACTAGATTTAAACACAGCTCTTCAAGTGCTTAACAAACAGAAGATAAATCGCGGAGAACTTCAGGTATAAGATAATAGAGAAAGAGCTTATTTTCGCTTAATAAATGGTTTTAAAGAGATTAAAGACCAGTGATAATTCAGAAAAACATTTTGGGAACAAACCTAAATGCAGAGAGATATCTTTTTTTTTTCACGTTTTTCGATTGCCTGTTTGTAACGCTTACCGACCATTATTCAAATTTTCTCCCATTATAAATTAATTAGCGCACGAACCTAATTAAAGTTGATAAATTAAGAAAGATATGCTCGTATCACTGGCTTAAAATATGCGAGTTATGAAAAAATACGAAATCAAGTGCTTTAAATAGTTTTAACGTATTCCTGTTCCTTTCTTTCGTTGTTTTGTGTTTTTTTATTCCAAGAGAGCATTTCGATTCTTTTGCATTTACTTAATTGTGTAATTATTCATCACCTTTAAGAATATTTTTTTATTATTTTTATAAATTTTACTTCTTTTGCTGAAATATTTTATAATTGCGTAATGCTTGAAGATAATTTTTTTTTGTTTTAATTTAGAATAACCGATTTTTATTCTTTTTTTTAGCAGGCGAACAAATCTTTTATAGTCTGCAGTTCATATCTTTTATATCGTATTAATTTCTGATGTGTTTAATAAAGTCGTTTGTTTTCATTCGTAAAATACAAAAAGAAAAACTTTTATTCGTAAGTTTTGGGGAATTAAAGCAAGTTCTGTATGCTTCGATAGTTTCTAATTAACAGAAAAAGATTTTTCTTTTTTGATGAATGGGTTAAAAATGGAAGAATACGAGACAAAGAACAAAGATAATAGTTTATCGCAAAAATTCTTTCATGTTAAGCATTCTAGAAAAACATGCTATTTCTGCTTTCACCACTTAAACTTTTTAAATGATAAGCATTTCGATTAACTTTAGTGGGTTTTTTCTAGAATTAATAAAAAGAATTAAACATAATGCTAAATAAAATTAAAAAGTTTAGTGCTGATAATTCTTTTGGTTATAAAGACGAAAATTCTAATTTTGTTCAAAAAACGTTATCGCTTTCCTACAAATAAAAAAGCATCAGGCATCTTACAAATTTCTCAACGCTGATAAAATTGATATTACAACAGCTCATTTTTTTAACTAATATTATAATCAATTATGTTTCCCATTGTTGATATTTTATTCACAGTCTGTTTCAGGAATTAAAATATTATATAAAAAGATATAAATGATAGGAGAACTAAATTTAAATAAAAACTACTATCGCAGATACTGCACTAAAGATAATTTGGAATGCCATAATGATTGAGCAATGTTCTCGAAATATCAAGCCATTTATTTTATAGTTTTTTTTAATAAAAAGAATAATTTCTTTATATTTCAAGATTTATATTTTTTGCATAAATTAATATTTAATTTGTTGCATGTGTTTACTTATCTTCAAATAAAATTAATTAAAAAGTATGTTATGTTTTTGTCAGATCTAAACTGGGATATTAAGATACTATTTACACTTATCGTTAACAAAGAAACTCTTATTTTTGATGAATTACTCAAAAATGAATTGTTATGAAGACAAAGAAGAATTATAGTTGTTATCGTAAATTCCTTATTATTCAACGTTTGGTTAAAATATCTACTTTTTTTATGATTCAAATGCTTAAAGTAATAATCACTTTAAATA
>JAPMOQ010029924.1:62494-80755 GCA_026543055.1 Argiope trifasciata
AAATAAATTAGATCTACATTTATAATCCCAGATATAGTAGAATCACCGGATATTAAACAAATGATGTTTTAATTATTCTATATATAATTCGCTTAGAAAATATATAGAATCTAATTAAATAAATTAGATATACATTTATAATCCCAGATATAGTAGAATCATCGGATATTAAACCAATGATGTTTTAATTGTTCTATATATAATTCTCTTAGAAAATATATAGAATCTAATTAAATAAATTAGATAAAATTTATATTCCCAGATATAGTAGAATCACCAGACATTAAACCAATGATGTTTTAATTGTTCTATATATGATTCGCTTAGAACATATATGGAATCCAGTTAAATAGTTTAGATATAATTTATAATCCCAGATATAGTAGAATCACCGGATATTAAACCAAAGATGTTTTAATTGTTCTATATATGATTCGCTTAGAACATATATGGAATCTAATTAAATAGGTTAGATAAAATTTATAATCCCAGATGCAGTAGAGTCCCCACACATTAAACCAGTGATGTTTTAATTGTTCTATAAATGATTCGCTCAGAACATATATAGAATCTAATTAAATAGTTTAGATATAATTTATAATCCCAGATATAGTAGAATCCCCAGATATTAAACCAGTGATGTTTTAATTGTTCTATATATGATTCGCTCCGAACACAAAAAAACTTTTTAATGGAGACAAATTCCATGATACAATGAAGCTATTAAAAACTTAAATATGTGATTCATCTGTCTTATAAATTTGTTGGTATTGTAAATTCACATTTTTATTTGTACCGTAAACTACATGAATATTAATAAAATCTTTCTTATTTAACTTTCAGTAATGGAAGATAATTATGCTGTCAAAAATTCATGAAACAATGAAAACGATTTTAATTTCATGGCAGAAATATAATTTATTATTGGAAATTGGACAAAAAATATATTTAAATATTTACCAAAATTCTGCAAAAAATTAACATGATACATACACATCTCCATTAAAAGGACGATTTTCTATGTTTTAAAAGGGAGTACAGTTTATTTTTGTGCAACGATATTTTCGCAAATTATCGAGCTAAATTCTGTTTATTCAGTTCAATAACCAAAATTTAGTTTGTATTTTAATTGATTAAGAGTCTAATTAAAATTTCAACAAATTATACCAAGGTATATGTACAACCACCCTTCGAAGTATACATATGCCAACTTTGGTAACTCTAGGTCAGACGGTCTGGCCTGTAGGGAGCCGACATACACATTTATCTTTATTATTAGTTGAAGTGGAGATAGACAGCTTTCTATGTGTGAATCGGATGCCAAACGGAATAAATAGAAAAAATTCTATTGAAACTTTCTAGTTCCAAGACTATATAGTCTAAACAATATGGTTTCAAATGTTGAAACAAAATTGTTACGAATAGCTACTGAGTAAAAGCTGACAGTAACCATTTCAGAAAAATTGAAACTATTATGGAAAAAGTTTCCGAAATTTCTTACGGAAAAGACAGCCCATTTGTCTCAAGATTTCTTTTTAACCAATAGAAAACTTATTACGGTGCTTTCAAGGCTTCTGCTATAGCTTTCTATTTCCGATTTTGCACTTATTTTTGACCCAGTTCATGGATAATGTATTTTATTATTTTATAAGATTTTGGATGGAATTCTGTTGCTCTCTTTTCGTAATTTGATTTTAGTGTATTTCTATTGAAGGTTTGATATATTTTATTAGGGGCACAATGGTTACTCTTGGTGCCATTTTGTATCAGAGTTAAAAGTTATAGTAAATGTGTTTATAGAAGAAACAAAGTTACCCAATTTTGTTTAAGGATATCTCAGTCATGATTCAAAAACAGCTTATGTTAATGGATTTAACACTTTGATGGATATATTTTTAACACTTTTAACTTAACTATTTTATTTTTATATTCATGTTAAGAAGATATGTTTAATCTAGCTTGAAAATTTAATTAGATTTCTTAAAACTTCCGGATATAGAATTAGTCATTTTTGTTGATTCAATGACTGAAATGTGGTCAATTTATAATTTATTTAACGTTATTCTTAGTTGCTAACAACTTCCAAATATTATTTTAGGACATCGTGTAAAATGCAATTACATACTCTCGTTTTAAAGCAGGTAAACCCTTCTTCATGAATATAGATTTCCATACAAAGCAGTTAGAATGTATGGATTATATGGATATGTGTTCATGGATAATTCTATATACGGACATCTTAAGAAATCTAATTAAATTTTCAAGCTAGATTAAACATATCTTCTTAACATGAATACAAAAATAAAATAGTTAAGTTAAAAGTGTTAAAAATATATCCATCAAAGTGTTAAATCCATTAACATAAGCTATTTTTGAATCATGACTGAGATATCCTTAAACAAAATTGGGTAACTTTGTTTCTTCTATAAACACATTTACTATAACTTTTAACTCTGATACAAAATGGTACCAAGAGTAACCATTGTGCCCCTAATAAAATATTTCAAACCTTCAATAGAAATACACTAAAATCAATACACAAAAGATATGTTTAATCTAGCTTGAAAATTTAATTAGATTTCTTAAAACGTCAGTATATAGAATTAGTCATTTTCGTTGATTCAATGACTGAAACGTGGTCAATTTATAATTTATTTAACGTTATTCTTAGTTGCTAACAACTTCCAAATAGTATTATAGGACATCATGTAAAATGCAATTATATACTCTCGTTTAAAAGTAGGTATATCTTTCTTCATGAATATAGATTTCCATAAAAAGCAGTTAAAATGTATGGATTATATGGATATGTGTTAACTTGTATCATACAATATTTGAAATTTATCTATAATGGAATCAATAGTAAACACATTCCTTCTACTACAAGATTTTCTACATGTATATAGCACTTAAATTTTTAAACGTGTTACATGGGAATCTATTGTAAATAATTTCCTGTCCATAATAACTACTGATTTCTCCTAACCACATAAAACATGACTTTTTAAACACATTAATGGGAGTTTACTGCAAATAAGTTTCACTTATTGCTTGATTAACTATAACTCATATTTATTGACTGCGTGACTTTTAAGTTACATTAACATAGATGTTTACAGTACTAGAAGCCGTTAATTAATTATAAAATCATCAGAAGTGGTCTTCCCAAAACTTTCTCTCGTACTCTCTAATAACCTTATTATGGAAGAGAACTTACATAGCATTGTCTTACAATGGTTAAGAAATATTTTTTGTTGTGAACTTAGCTTTTTATTTAATCTATCGTATCATCCTTGGTGAGTTCTTTGGAGATTAATACTTATGTAATAATAATATTCAAGGACCGAATTTGTGTTTTAATTTTCTTTTCATAATCAATTGAAATAAAAATTTAGCTAGAAACTATACTTGTAGTCACAAAATCTCATACATTCAAGTCATTGAGTTTTTGAGTTTTCATGTTTACTTCTTTCTGAAAGCACTCATAGACAGTCAACTTGTAGTTCGTTTTGGCACAGGATTTGGATGGTGTTGATAAAATTCGATCATATGGATGTTAAATCAATATGCCAAATCTTACATATCTAACCTTATAGTTTTGTAGTTATCATGTTAACTTATATCAGAACAGATAGACAGATAGACTTCCTTCGGACAAATTTTACTCAAAATTTGCTGTAAGGAAAGTTTACCAAATTTCAACCGTCTTGCTCAAAGTGTTTTTGTGTTATATATATCACAGAATTGATAAGCGGATGGACTGATATTTTTCAAAAGTGTTTTTTTTTTTCGACTCAAGTCGTAGAACTACCTGAGTGGAGATTCGTCAAAATCGCGATTTTGATTAGTTTATAATTTACAATGTGTATTTGTATATATACTTTCGCTACACTATATGTATAATCTTATACTATAATACGATGAATGGTTGCCAAGTCGAAAATCGCCCCAGAATTAATAAACTCCGGTAAACTTGGGGGTTTGGGGCTTTTGGCCACGAGGAATCGATTGGCGCCGGTTTTGAAGCGCTACGGTGGAGCAGTTCGGAGTTACAGATAGGATATTTCCAAATTTTATTAGTTCGCCATATTGGCTAATAGGTTTCAAGCGTTAACTTGCTGCCATCTATAGCCAATATGGCGAACTAATAAAGTTTCCAGAAGATGATCCTGAACTCAAGGAACTGATCTCGAAATGGATGATCCCGTGTGGTGATATGAACCCAAGCGCTCCGTGCATGGTCAGCAAACATGGAAGAGACCAGTGCAGATGGGGATTTCCAATGGAACATCAAGACATGACATCGCTGGTGGACGATGAAAAGCCGAGGTTTAACCGGTTATCTTTTCACCAATGGTTTCCCAAACTTTCTTATGGCATGTATTGTTTTGATAAATCACAATTGAAAATTTAAATCTTCGAGTTAGCTTCGATACCTGTTTTCTCCGAGCGGAGCTCGGTCACCCGCTGGTAGAAGGTAAAACTTAAGATCTACTAATGAGCATAACCATTTTATTTTCATCATTACATACACTAATAGAATGAATGGTGAACTCAAAGTGAAGACAGAACCTAAAAAGTGTGCTCTATTCTCTCCAAGATAAGATAGACTTTAAGCACCCTAAACTCCCTTTGACTTAAAACATTACCGTGGAAGTAATAACAGTTAAAATTCTGTTTTACAGAAGAGCACGCGAGAAAATTTCCGTAATATTTCTTAATAATAAATCTGTCATTTTCTTCCTTTATAAAACTTCTACGTCACATCATCACAGACATTTGACTTCAATAAATTTATATTAATTCGCAAAAACCTGGTTAATCATAGGTCGTATCTCGGAACGAACCCTCAACTAGGCCACAAAGCCACACACCCTCAGTGTATAGAGCGAAGTATAGTGAATAGTACATGTATAATAGCAATATAATGTTAATATTTAATATGTAAATACAGCCTTGAATACTTTACTGGCTTGGAGTAACTCTTCATACAATACTTTCTATCTATTATTGAACTATCTATCTTTCTATATATTGTAAAGTCTCGATCTGGTCCGATCAAATAAAGGGTAGCGTTTTAAATTAATTACTTTATTTACAGCTTTAATTTACAGAAAAAAAATACTATTTATCATCTAGGTTAACTGAAAGGTCCATGTGGAACACCACAAAAATAGTTCCTCGAGATATTTCGGAGAAACTCACGAGAACAGCTAACCAGCTGTCTAAGTCTCGCGCTTTTACCGGGGTTAGCTTCAGAAATCCACCGAATTCCTCGAGTGGAATCTTCTCTCGAACGCTCGTCTTTCACCGATCTCCTCTCGACCTCTACACCAAAAAACTCCTCGTCTCCTCTCTCTTCCTTGAACCCTGCATCTCCTCCGCATTGGAGCATTTGGGCTGCCGATTCTCCAATCTTCCTTCAGCAAAACTTCAATGGTCTACAGTTGACCGCAGGAATGTTCGTGGAATGTTCACTACGGGAAACAAAGTAGGCTGCACATCTGTGTCGCAGATACGATTAGTGCACGGGTGGTCCTTTATCTGGATTCCCTCTAAAGGGCTAGATGTCCGTTCTTAGAAGGAGGGTTCTCCACCTGTCCATCTGCAGGTAATTACATCACCATAAAACAGATACTGAGGAGACCAGTCTGGAATTGGCAATTATGGAGCGTGTGAAAAAAAGAACCCACTATGATCAGGCCGGGAAGAAGCTGAATCGTTACAATATTATTAAATTATCTATTTTTCTATCTATTATTGAATACTGATTGGACTAATAAAGAGTAGCAATTGTCTAGTACTTACATAAGTTAATTTACACGTTCAATGCATTTTGCTTTATATCACAAAATTTTAATTAACTACTATAATAACTGTAAGCGCAATTCAACGTTTAAAATGAACATTGAGCAAACTAAAAATGAGAGTAATTATTCTTACTAAGAATGACAAAAATTACCAACATCAAGAGTATTTCCGAGCAAAGATAACATTAAAACAGATTGAATATATATTACTCTCTAATCTGAGCTTGAGTTATCTGTAAGTCTCTTGATACTTCTCTTCTCGTAAGCTCAGACTGTTAATAGGAAGTCACTGATCAATTTATAATTGAAGGAAAGGACTTAACTGTTGCGTCGCGAAAGGAAAATTTCGTCTTAAATGAGATGCGTTAACACAACAAATCTAGTCTCTGAAGGTAAGATAGGAATTCGGTTTGGATAGCGTTTGTGCTTTGAAGTGAAAATGCAGGAGTGCTGTAATTACTATGCAAGTGTTTAGAGAAGTTACCAATGAAAGCTATTTGTTTCTACTTTTGTTAGTTTGTATATGTCAGTTAATGTCGTAAAAGAAAGAATTCGAGTAAATAAATTTGCTTCATATATCTGAATCTGTTTAATAATTTCCCTATAGACAGAACATTAAACTTTGTGTTATCTGCGGGTATTGATCCCAAAGTGCTGTTTGATTTTTTAAATCACAAATAGAAACCTGGAGGAGTGGTAACTACCAAAATTTTTTCGCATTCTACCTAATAAATTTTCGCGACAGTGAATGCTATAATATGACACTGACATATAATAGTTACGAACTATTAAATTTTAGCATTTTTACTTAACCGCCATGTCTTCCTTGGCGAGTTGATGACATGACAGAACAAAAATTAGAAACAAAAGTGGACTAAGTCACAAAATTCAGATGCCAAATTTGAAATATTTAAGTCATTACTTTTTTTAATTATCGCGTTTACTTATTTCTGAAATTACAAACAAAAAGACAATCAACTCGTTGTTAAATTTGGCTCAAAATTTAACAGATTTCTGCAAGATAGAAGTTAAATTTATGTACAGAATCTTATCTACTTAGCTCCCTTAAATTTGTAGTGCTGTCATAGGGATAGCGTGTCTTCCCCGTGATCTGGGTGTCCAGGGTTCGAGTCCGGGTCGGGCATGGTTGTTCTGTGTTCTATCTGTGATATGTATGAATGTGCCCCCCTGTGAAAAAGGGTTGTGCAAGGGAATGTGTGTGTCACCTTCATATGAACTAGAAGTCAAATTCCTGCCCCCTGGGTGCTCAAGGGGTCTTTACCCTTCGAAGCTACTGCACCCCCTTTCCGTGGAAACACGGACACGACATCATCATCATCATCAAGTTTGTAGTAATTGAATTCACTTATATTTGAACAATAAGCAGACAACCTCGGGGCGAAATTTGCTCAAAATTTGAAAAATATTTGCAAATTTGGTGTGAAGATGGTATAGCTAATTTCATTTGTCAAGCTCAAAGCCTGTGTTATTTTTCCTGTTACAGAAAGACAGACATTTTCCAGAAAGGTGTTTTGTGAACTCAATGGCCGCGGTGGCCTGGTGGTAAAGTCTCGGCTTCGGAAACGGAGGGTTTCAGGTTCGAGACTCGATTCCACGAAAGAACCGCCGTGTGAGGGGGTCTCTTGCAAGTTAAATCTGTCAGGCCAAATGTCCTCCCGTTGGTGTGGTGTGGTGTGGAGAGGGGAGTGCCAGTTCAGGTGTCGTCCTGGTCATCTGACCATTTTTCAAAATCACGAGGTCCGTCCCAAAATAGCCCTCGTGTTGCTTTAAAACGGGACGTTAATACAGCTAAATTTTTTTTAAAAAAAACTTGAAATCAGGAAAATTCAAAACATGGCGAATCATTCAAAATGTTCTTTTAATTTTCTGTTGATTACTATACTTTCTATGATTACGAGACCTACATCTAGGTAAATAAAAATGAATGTTTATCTGTATGTCTCTTATGCGCTGCCGTACCGCTCATCTGGTTCCGATGAAACTTTGACAAAATATTGTTTGCACTTACGCAAAATTTATATACATAGTACAATCATCTAAATAATAAAAAATATTTTCAATCTATTTACAGCATTTATTAACCAAGGATTAACCACCAAATAACTCGCCAAGGAAACACAACAGGTTCAGTAAAGATGTTATATTCAAGCAAGACGTTAATATTTCGTAGATATACACGAATAATAGATGCATTCTAAGTCTTTCTTTGAGGTAATAATTTTATCAGAGAATGTGCGAGAAAAAAAATTTTGGGAACCAGTCCTATAGGTTTGAAATTTTAACTAAACATTTAATAAAATTTTAACGTTTTTTGCAGTAATTTCCGAAAATATTATAGTACTAATAATTTTGTACCATCTTAGCTTTCAAAAAAATTATCTTTTCAACTATATTAAAGATTTTATGGTATAAATATATATCTTCTATGTTTGATCAATTTTTAAAAAAAATAATTTAATCCCTTTTTCTAACATTAAACTTGGGAATTTTGAACGAATATTAAAGAAACCACAAAATGCAGTAAACAGTTCTTTTCATTCCATTCTGAAAGAACACCGGGTTTTACGATTCTAAAAGAATATACAAATCTAATACATAAAAATGAATTTTTGTTTGTAGAATAGAACAATAAAAATAAAATAAGTACTATTTTATCTTTTCATTTATATATCCTTCGATTTAAGTAAATGCATCCATTGCTGACAAGAAAATAAATACCATTCTTCTTATTATTCTTAATTAAACAAGATAGCTATTTAAAATTCCAAATGATATATTCAAGATTATTTCTACAGCAGCAGCAACGCCCTGGGTACCAGCTAGTATACTATAAAGTAAAAAGTGTTACAATTTTAAAAAACTAATAAATGAACGCATAAGCTAAAAAATAAGCACATGAAACTTTTTTTGCAAAAATAAATCCAATTTGTATATACAAAAATTTGGTTCAGTGTAATATTGCCTAAGTCAAGAGATTTCAGCTTCGGAACGGGAAGATTCCAGGCTCGAAACCTTATTCTACCGAAGAAATATTTTATTAGAAGTTCTTAAGCAGTTAAATTCGCCGAGATCAAATGTTTGCCTACTGAGAAATGAATCTTTGAATAGAGATGACACTACAGATAGACATCCACTTCATCTGATCCTGATTCAAACCAACAGGTCAGTTCCAAAGTATCTCTTATGTTTTTACATACAGGAACAAAATTACAACTAAACTACTCTACTTCCAATTTCAGGAATCTACCCTTTGATACATCTGTATTACATTTAGCGGCCAGCTTTCTCGCATGATATACTGATTATATTTATTTTCAATTAAATTATTTAGATATAATTTCATGTCCATGATTCCTCCAAATTATGAGCCATTAAAGTCGTTTTATTTAATTATCTTGCATATGAGCTTTTCATTGCATACAGAAACATTTCTAATGGAGATTAGTTGTATGATGCTACAACACTATTAAGAGCATAAATGTTCAATTCATCTGTTTTCTAAATTTCATTGCATTGTCTCATCACTTTTGTGTCAGACTTGTAAAATGCAAAGACATTAAAGGTGACTTTTCTTTTTTAGCTTTTGACAATGTAAGATAATCCACCTTTTAAATATTTTATGGAACAATGAAAACGATTTGAATTAAAGTGCAATAAAATATTTTTTAATTTAATTTAGCAAATTTTATGAATATTTATACGACCGTTGAATTTAGATATTATTAAGGATATATATTTGAAAAACATCTTGAAATGATGTAAAAACTGCTATTGTACCTTAATATTCTCTGCAGTCATTTTAAGAAAACATCAAATTATAGCTTGATTTCTGGTGAATTCTAAATAATCTTCAAAGAATTCACTTTCTGCAAAATATAAATGTGCCGAATTCAATAGTTTTTATCACACTTTCTATCCTTTAGAGGGACAACACACAATTTCTTTATTAGTAGTTGAAACAGACTTTACAATCTTTTAGTCGGCCTATTTTATAATCTTTTGCTTACCCCATGTTTCATTATAAAGTCGTTGTTGTTTAATTTGATATGAAAAGATTATCAGGCAGAAAGATACTATATCAAAGATATTGCCCTAAATATTTACTTTTAATTGAGATGAAATAATATTAGTTTACATTTTTTGGTCCATTTTGATTTCCATGGCAACCGCTATTAAAAAGCCGCCAAGAATAATGTAAAGCTATTCTCTATGCCAAGAATTTTTCACTTTTAATTTTTGACCAAAGTGAACTTAGAAAGTGTATATGATTACCCTTAGTTTGACTACTTTTGTCTCTTTTTTATACATGATTTGGCAGGGTTTTTTTATATTATAACAAACGGGGAAATCACTTTGTACTTTATAATCTGGCACGAAAAAAGCACTATGAAACGCGTATGTCAAAAAATTCAATAGAATTTAATAGAATAATAAAATAATATGATAATAAATTATGTAAATAAAGATAAAGTTAGAAAGGGCAATAAAGGTAGAATTTAATTATCATTTTTCTGTTAGAGAATAATATCTCATCGATAAAAAATGAGCATATAATGTTATTGTTATATGTTAAAAAATAAAAACTGGTCCATGAAATATGCATATTCAACATGAATATTAGAGATATTTAGACATCTGTTTTTTAAATAAACGATTTCAATGTATAAATTCTTTATATATATTCTTGCAAAACTTGCTTAGAAAACTTTTTTGCAATATTCGTTTTTTGTACTGATCCAAAATTAACGGAGATTACTTTAAATCCTACAGGAATTTCATTTTTTGTAAATTTTAAATAATGACTTGCTCTAAGGTAATATAAAAATAATTTAAAACGTTTAATATTGATTCAAAGCAATGCGATTCTCCAAAATTATTATTATCATGTGAGAACAAGATGTTGTTTTGGTTTGAGATTTTTCGGAGCCTCAAAATGAGTAGGCAACAAGTTGACGATTTATTGCTTTTGAGGCATCCATTTTTTGCTTTTAGAGTTATTAGAAAATAATGCAGAAGGTTGTCACATTTATGGATTTATCGCCAACTAAAGTTACAACGTGATTTCCAAATCATTCATTGCCTGAATTCTTACGAATTGTCTTAATTAAGTCCTTAACTGGTTTAAGCCGGTTTGAAACAATCACGAGACTATCGAATTACGCATGCGTTGATATGAAAACCATGTTTTGTTTTTTGTTTTGTTTTCCATCTCAAAATCGGACAAGTTCCAAAACTTTGTTTGTCAGCTAGAAACATTGAAAATGTAAGTTTAAAATTATTATTATTATTATATATATCTGTAGAGATTTAATAAATGGCCATTACTATTCCATATTTAGTTTCATTTTGTAGTAACAGATGTCACCATGGATACCACTGAATATTTCTGATCCAAAGTCTAAGACGCGTGACGCCAAGTTTGAGTAAAAAGCGAACTACGCATTCGCTCGGCAGACGGAGACAAAGAGGGTCATTTTGCACCGGTTATGAATCTTTAATACGCAACGTAGTTTCGCCATGAAATACTTAATTAGGCTTCATCCTTGGTGGCATCTAAAGGTGATACTTTTTTCTCTATTGTAAATAGCCTGTCCTGTAATAATTGTTAATGTCTCTTCCTTGTTCTTTGCTGTAAATAATTTGTTTTCTTATTCAAAAGCTTCTTTACATTCAATCAGTGACCCTAGACACTGATCTAAATGTGGTTGAATGGGCATTATGTCCCATTCAATTCCTACTGATCAGAATAATACAGACAGATAAGGGAATCTCGGGATTGTTTCAAACCGGTTTAAACTGATTACTGACCTCAAATAATTAAGACTTTTTTAAAATAGTAATGTTCTCACATAGTAACTTGAAATTTGTGATTTTATATTTCCTTTTTTATATCCTGTTTTTTTTTTTTTTTTTTCTTTTTGCTGTTGTTTAAAATAATGCCTCGCAATGAGGTAACATATAAATAATGCAAAACTTTTAATATCAATTCAGTAGTAATAAAATTCGCAAAATTATGGGGGGGGGCTGTTGTCTTGAATATTTATTTGGAGACTCGCCAATCCCTTTTTACATCTCATTATTTAAATATAAGCTATCACAAGAACAAAATTTCGAATTTAAAGAATTCAGCTTAATTGAGATATTATTACGTTGAAACACTGAGATATTAAAATGAAATTTAAATCCCAAAATCCATTCATGGTTAAATATAAATATCATAAATTCATAACTTACATCTCTTAAAGCAACGGGAGTGAAAAAATAACGATTCCTGTTGGTTTTAATTACATTCATAACAGCATTATATCTTATGCATATAAATAACATTATTATATTTAGTATTCATTTTCGTTAGAAATTCTGCATTAATTTTAGGAATTCGGAAAAATATTTATATTCTCCTGAGTAATTTCCTTTAACTAAAATAATAAGAGTAATTTTAATCTAAACAAAGATCGCCCTCGTCTACTTACTTTCACAGAACATAAGAAATTTGTGTGAAAGAATCTATCTTCTCAAAGAAATAATGACGCGGAATTTAGAAAATGTAATTAACTCGATGTATTTTGAGATCCGGCGAAATCAAAAATGTTCTCGAGAAAATTAATATTATTATTGCGGGTAAAAAAAGAATAGAATTTGAATGAATTGAAGGCGAGGAAACGCATTTTCCTTACGGCGGGCTTTTCAGCAGTTAAAGTTATCCCAAGGAAAAAGAAGTTTTAACAGATTTTCAATTTGAAACGAACCATCTGAATTTAAATTTCACTCGTCGGTTATTACATTCCCATTTTTCTTTCTTAGTCTTCTTTGTCTTTTCTGTTCAAAGTTTTAAAATTAAATTGTATCATTTTCCCCGATTTCATTACTACAGCATTAGAATAGTTGTTTTTATATCACATTTGCTTGGTATACTTTATCTCATTTTGTAAAAACAACAGTTAATTCTTAAATAAATATTATCCGATTAAAAATAATCCATTATTAAGTCACAACGGTTTCATATCTTTTATAATGTTTTGTAAATATAGTTTTTAAATAATATATATACATATGTATAATGTTTAAAAATTTTATTAATATTGTGATTATTTTTTATAAAGTTTTGCAAATTTATATAATTTTTAAACAAATATCCGAATAAAGGTAACATTATTAGTGAATAAATGTTTTTAAATTTTATGACATTTTGTAAATACAGAGAATAGTTCTTAAATTAACAATGCCCATCCAAAAAATAATCTAATATCAGAAATGACAATTTATTATCATCGATTTGCTATGGATTTTTTTTTTTTTTTGAGAATTTTTTATGAATATTCACTTAAAATTCTAAAGCAATAAAAATTATGTACTTTCTTATTTAATATATTTTTAGAAAATAAAAAATTCATATACAAAGAAAGTTTTAATCAACGAAAAATTCGATCTGAAATAATTTCTTAGAATCCGGATAGATGTCGCTATGAATAAGTAAAATGAGAGAGACCATGAAATGAAATTGTATAACGTCACTTTCGTGCATTTTCAATATGTCTTCCGTATAATCGCTTGCAATTGAAGTTCATATTAGCGTTTATTAAATTTGATATTTCTGTAATGAAAATTCAAAATCATTTCTTCAAAAGGCATGTTTTTTTAAATAAATCAAAGTGATATAATTCATGCTCTAGATTAAAGGGAAAATGTGTTTTTTTTAAATCCCAAAATAAATATATAATCTAAAATAATTTTAAAACATTATGATAGAAACATTCATCACCATGCAAATTGACATATAAAGCCACCATGCAATTAACATAAAATCTCAGTGTAAAATATTCAATGTTGCTCTCTTCTAAACTCCTCCACTCATTTTCAATTTTATTGGCAAAAAAAAGTTTCAGATTTGTTATAAAAAATATCTGATATTTATTTCAGCTATAACAAACTGTGTAATGGAAAGTTCAAATCCGCTATAATGATTGCATCATTTGATTTTTGTTACACTTACGATCTTTATTACACAATAGTCGTGAAAAATGTAGCCAATCACAACCAATTTACTGTACACCTGTTTTTAGTACAATTTCTTTGTTCACTAAATGTTATGATGGAAATTTTTCCATCGTCATACAATTGAGGGGATAAGAAAAAATTATAAATATTCCAAAAATGCTAAAAATTTCGAGAGAGAATTTTAAAAATTTAGGTTATACTCAAGATGATTTCATATAAAGTAATTTTTTCTATTTGTTTCTATGTTATGCTATTTAATTACCTTTTAAAATTCTCGAATTGAAGCAAAAAAATTACCTATATTTTTTACAAATTATAGTTTTTGTGATATTATCCACAACAATCCAAAAGGTGTTTCTGTATATACTCCTAAAATATACTGTCAAATAACTGCCAAAACCTGATATCAATATATAATTTTCGGATAAAAAAAACTGTAAGCCTTATATAATTCATCTGAGTCATTTTATTTACAAGTTATAGATTTACAAAAAACACGGCAAATGCTCCGACATAGTTCAGCGAATACTTTTTTAACTAGTAAAGATACATAAAAACAAAATTCAATAAAATCTTGAAACAAAAAAAATATTTTGAAGATTTTATCATGATACCTTCCTGTGAACTTCCCAAAAAAGGCAATACAGATAAAACTAAAATTTAGAAATGCAATTTGCTTCATGTAGAAACAGATCAAACGATTTTAAAATGCACGTGAGGAAATGAAAATATCATCGTAGAAAAGGAATAGGATTTAAATGAATTCCGAGTACAAACATATTTTGTAAATTTAAAACTTGTTCTTATTATACCGATCTTTTCTAGTTTCTGGAATTATTTTAGAAGTAAACAAAAAATTTTACAAAACAGAATCTGAAAACAGAAAAAAAGACAAAAGAAATTTGAATTAGAAACAATAAACAAATTCTGATTTCTTTCGTAGATTATTTCTGTACTTTCATTTTTACTTGAATTCTCATGTTAGAGTTTAAAATAATTTGAATCATTGCATTCATTTGTATCAATATAAAAGTTAAAAACTCAGTATAAAATATCACAATTGTTTTGTAAGAGTTCAAGAAATTTAGAGAACAATTGTCTGTGCTTACCTGAAACAGTTCGAAAGTTTATTTTGTTTATATTTAAAACTTCTTTTCCTTCACTTTAATAATTATCAGATGGTGTTATTATACTTCATTTCAGTATCCTACTCTTGAAATTCTCCTTGATAGTTATAGACATTAACTTACTGGTTCCTCAGTGGCATTTTACAGTTAAAGATAAGCCGTGAATATATAATCTTGACTCTCTAAGTAATCAACTGTTATTTCTTAAAATCTCAATAAAAAAAGAGAAAGGAATTCACGTATCTCACTGAAGCTAAAACAAGGTCAATTATGAACTCAAAATCACAGAACCAGATTCTAAAAAAGGCCTTTTGTGCTATTTCTCACTGAATCTGAGAATAGCCCTATTCTGGGCTCAAATATTTCTTTGTGGTTATGTACCTAATACGAATACTTAGATCCTTTTCTTACTGTATCTGAAAACAGCTTCATTATAAGGTAGAACTCATTTAGTGCGTATGGAAGAAAATTGCTCTGAATATACTGTTGTATATACTGTTGTTCAAGAATGTGAGATCAATTTAATTATGAACTCGAAATCACTTACAGAATAAAAAGCTAGCTCTTTGAACTGTTTCTCACTAAATCTGAGAACAGCTTGATTCTGAGCTCAATATCTCTTTGTGATCTGAAAATATGAGTACCTAGAATTTTTCTTTACTCAGCCAGAGAACAGCTCTATTTTAATCTAAAAATCATTCAGCGACTATGGAAAAAAATTGCAACAGATTTAATTTGTTGCTCTCTGAATCTGAGAATAACTCAATTCTGAGCTCAAAAGTAGTATTGTAGTTCTGAAAAATTAGAGTGCTTAGAGTCTTTTGTTACAGATATTGGGAATAGCACCGTTATAAGCTCGAAATCGGTTTGTGGATATGGAAAAAAATGCAACGGATTTTAGCTTCTCCTCTCTAAATTGGGAGTCATTTAATTATGAACTCGAAATCATTTAATAGAAACTACAATCACTTCGATCATCTCTTCATCTAAACTTAAAATCTGCTCCAAAAAACTTTAAAACATATAAAAAGAACGAAAAATATCATTTCTTTTTGTCTACCAAGACTGCAAAACTCATATCTCATACTCAATTAGCATGTTCTATTTATCATTCTGTTTGTATCATTTTTTGGCTATAAATCATGATGTTTAGTTTTTTTTCTACTTAAATATTTACAGTTAAGATACTTTTTACTTATGATCTATTGCTAATTGCTTCAGGCGACCATTTAGTTTGACAGGAATACTGGCTATATTTTCTTTTCGGATAAACCGTGCTCTATGTCCGAGATTCCTCCCAACTGTTTGATATTAAAGCTAAGTTAAATTAATTATCTTGTTTAAATTCTTTTATTATGTTCATGGAGACCAGTCTCATGACGTCCAGGTGCTATTATAAACCTAAATGTGCGTCACATTAATCAATTAAATTTCGTAATATTGTTACAGTATTGATTTACTCGTCTCATTAGATATAGAGATATTAAACAAAATTCCTCTTCTTAAGTTTTCAAGAAAAGAGAGGAAATAGAAGTATGTGATACTTTAAAAGGAAGTAGCTTGGAAATACAAAGTGCAAATTAAATAGTCAATAAGCAGAAATAAATCATCAAAACAACAACTCAATTAACCCTGATATTCATTTCAAAATATCTATAATAGCCCAAAACTGCAGCATGCTATTTTCTCAAAAACACTTCGAATTTTTAAAGCCAAAGGTAAACCAAAGGGACATCAAATGGGAAAAAAAACTTGTTATGTCAAAACATTTTAATTAAAATGAATTAGACAAAAATGAAAATGATTTTTAACAGTGAATTCTGAGTACAGCTAAAAGCAAAACCAAATAGGGTCAATCTATAAATAATAAGCTACAATTTATACAAGTGAAATTTGTGGAAAAGAACCCGTAAGCCAAACTCGGACATCTCGCAATTAAGTAAAAAGAAATTGCAACTTTGGGTAAAAATTATTAATAATTTTATGCTAACTTTATGATTGTTCAAGCAAATTTTCCTATTTAAATATCAAGACATAAATGTGTGCGTGTGTGTGTGTGTGTGTGTGTGTGTGTGTGTGTGTGTGTACATTTTCATTTTTATTACGTTTCTTTAGAAAATCGCAGCTGTTAATGCTTTTCTTTCAGTTCGTGAGGAACCCATGTATCGAGTTTTTGAACATAGCCAAGTTGTTTTAAGTGCTTTTAAATGCATGTATGTGATACATGAAGTTTCTCTGCAATCTCACGTGCTGTACTGTGACGATCCGAATCTATTATTGCTTTGATTAGGGCATCATCAACTTTAACTGGACGACCAGAGCGTTTTTCATCTTTGAGTGATAAGTCACCAGAACGAAATTCGGCAAACCAATTTTGACACTGCCGTCCTTTTAAGATTTCGTCACCATAAACAGCACATAACATTTTAGGAGCTTGGAATGCGTTTTTCCCTTTGCGGAAATAAAAAAGCAAAATATGACGAAAATGTTCCTTTTGATTTTCCATTTTTCAATGAACGCCAAACGAAAACTACGCAACCGATCAAAAAACATTTTTTACTGATTGACAGCTGAATTGCCAACTATCAAATAACAAACTGTGTTTTTAATTTGGCGACAAAATGAAAAGTACCCGAAACATCAAAAATTTTCCCGATCCTTCCATTAGGAGCCGGGATACGTCTAGAATGATCCTGATTGGTCTAGAAGGTTTCGCCCCGCCTTCCGCCACTATATAAAGGCCAGCCATCTGAAGCGGTGGTGTGAATCAAGTCAGAAGCAGCACAGAAGAGAAAAAGAAAAGGGAAAGACCTGAAGAAGAATCGGAGAGAGAAGCCAAAGCTGAGAGTTCTGGTCTTCAACGGAGAAGACAAGATGCATGGCGGCGCTGAATCGAGACGACCTAGAGAGAGAGGTCTTGGAAGCTGAACGTACGGCAGTGACAAATCGAGAAGACCTAAGTAGAAGACCTGAGGAGTCCTGAACGCAGGACTGTTGTGTGGCGTATTCTGAAGAAGCCTGTGTCTTCGGGAACGGAGCTGTGCCGAACTGAGGAGTAGTCTCGTTGTGCGAAATAGTGAGTCGGCAGCAAAAGCAAGAAGAGACAGAGGAATAGTTTCAGCCTGCTACGGAGAGACCTGCGTGATTGTAGACCGAATCCCTTAAAGATTCCCTTTCCTGCCTGAAACCTGTCTGGCCACTTCGTGAGCTGTGGACATTGTCACTACGGAATTTCTGTTTGTGGACTACTATCTGCAGTGTGCTGTCCTGTGTGTTTGTCTCGGCTGTTTATAGCTATCTCCTGT
>JAPMOQ010029926.1:4910-58002 GCA_026543055.1 Argiope trifasciata
ACACACACACACACACACACACATTGAGCTTTATTACAAGTATAGACAAGCGACTTTGGCGACCAGCCGGTTCAACTATTCTTCATACTCTTTAAAACAGTCGGGTAAATACTTTATGTAACGTCATTGTCAATATTGTCAATTAAATACTTTGTGTGACTATTCTTTTATTAGTATTTCATCAAAATATTTTAAGCCTCAAATTTTAATAGTCATATAATTCACTCTTGCAATTATAAAAGCCTGAAGCTCGTAATTTACTATATATCTCTAATTATCAGTCAGCTCTCTCAAAATTTCAAATTTAATTTAAAGTGGAAATGATTAAACTGCAAATTTATATAAAAACATTTTTTTTACTGAAACTAAGAATCTTTTAAATTATAAGTAAAAAAGAAGCATTGTGTACTATTGAATAATTTCAATCATTTATGCAATATTTCAAGAATTATTCAACAAAAATTGCTTAGATTCATCTTAAAGTTCAGGTTTTAGTTTTACTTTCAAAAGGATTCAAATGATGTGAATAATATTTTATTTTATTTTGTTCTATAAACTTAATTAAAAATAATTAAGTCTAAATTTTATATATCCTTTAGTTCTAAGGAATCATATTTTACGAAATGTTCTTGACATTTCTACTTTCAAATAAATGAAAGTTTCCATTTTCTGCTATCAAATTTGATCGACTTAAGAACTTTTGAATAAAACATTCAAAATTTTCATTATTAGGCTATTCAGTACTGAGAAATCCTGGGTGTTGATTGGGGTATTCTTGGAATGGTCTCTGAAGTGAATTAAAATTACTCCTTTTTATTGACTAATGATTTTCAAATATTCATAAATCAATCACTTTTAGAGACTGAGTTGATCGAAGTTTATCTTTTTCTTTAAAAGCTAAACATTCCTCATTTTTTAAAGCATTTATAGACTCGTATTACATACTATGTAGTTATTTACTTCATTTAGAACTTTTTATAGATCCATTTATATTATTAAAGTTTTAGAAATTAGCCGTTGGACCTTGATTAAAATAATATATATTTATTAAACCATGTTTGTCTGAAATGATGCTCATTTATTTATGGTAACGTAAAGGAATATTTTTCTGACTTTTATTTTTTTAGAAAAAAAAAATTCATGTATATTTTATTCCATGCAGACATGTCCTGAAAATTACATTTTTATATGTTTAATTTGCTATAATTAATTTATTTTTCCATTTGAATTTTTGTCAATCTGATGGTAACATATTGATAAGAAATTTTTTCCCTTTCACTCGTGTTCGTGCAGATTAAATTTTTTTGTTTTGTCCGAAATATTGTTGAAAAATATAGTTAAAATATTTCTTTGAAAATTCGTTAAAAATAGAAGCTTAAATTTTTTGTTAAAACACTGATATCATTAGAAAACTAATTTTTTAAATATTAAATTTGTTTCAAAAATCATCTTTGTGCGATAATATTTACGTACGTTATAGCGGAAAAACATTGAATTTTCGCTTAATTTTTAATTGAAATTCTAATTAAAAATTCGGAAAAAGGGCTCCGAGGTGCACATTCCCGTCCTTCAAGGTATACATGCACCAAATTTGGTAGCTGTGAGACCTACGGTCTTTCCTGTAGAGCGCCGACACACACACACACATTGAGCTTTTTTATAAGTATATAGATAAATTATTTCTACAATTGGAGCTATATGCGAGTGTCCGGTAGAATTGCAATTAATGATACAATTTTTTTGTAGCTTGAGTCAAAAAATAGTCTTCGATAACTTACGAAATCAAACTTTTGAGTTTACCGATCTTATCTATTATATTTAATAAAATAGTCCTGCAGCATTTTAAATATAAAATATTGCATTTTTCCATGGCTACAATTTTTCAAAATATGAAGTCGCAACTTCATTTGGATTTCATGATTAAATTTACTACTTGCGATATCTTATATGATCGTTTGCAAATTGAAATTATGCATTGTATTAAGCTTATGGTTTTTCGAATATTTTACTAAGCATTATTCCTTTAAAATATTTTTGATACATAAATATTTAATCTGTTTTTTTAGTTCTATTTGATAATCTATTAATTCACAAAATTTGAAATTCATAGAATTTTTTTTTATTGTTCAACTTAGCGAAAAGTTGCTATACGTTTGAGATTGTAAAACATTCGATATATCTAAGAAAATTGGAGTAGAACTATTATAAAAAAATAGAAATGGAAATATTTGTTTTTAAAAGCAAACGATTTCTCAATACATGGCCAACGAGTAAACAATTTTTTTAAATTCGTCTGCGGTGCAAAATTTTTGCTGCCTTCAACAGGATGTTATTTTTATGTTATCTTTGATCTGAAATGTTTTTCATGTAAGTTTTTTTTCGAAAAAGGCGTATTTGTTAGAACTTTTACTACCATTATTAGTTAGCTGTATATTATCCAAAAATTTCAGAATTGCGTTGAAAGTAACTTTTATATTTTGACAGTCAACTTTTATTCCAAGTCTTCAGAATTATTTATAATCGCCTTTTAAATATTTCCTATAATCATAAAATTGATGCTAATTTTTCAGTTGTGTTGTTTAACTGTACTAACTTTCTATACGTCTAATGTGAATGCCTGTTTTATACTCTATTATTAAAATGATCAGAAGGGTGGATTAAGCTAGTTAGAATACCCGGTGCTAAGAATGGTAGCCTCTAAAAGCATACCACATTGAATGAATGAATTTTGTGATGTAATATTTTAAAAGTATTTGCATTTTATTAACTTTTTTCCTAGTAAGCTTGCGATTTTTATTTCCATTCCCAAATTAATCAATTAAAAATGAATATGCTTCGAAATTAGTTAATGAATTTTTGTAAATTAGGTTTGTAATTTAAACATGTGTATTATCATTGAATAAATTATAGAAATAATTTGGGAACTATTGCATAAAATAGATAATTCATTTTTCTTAGTTCATTTAAATACAATAGTAGCAACGTTATGAATCATCCAAATACGTAATTAATACAACATTATGATAAATCCAACGTTATATGATGTACAAACTGACGTTTAGTAAAAATAAAACTATGCAAGAATGATAAATGCAATCAACATAATATTTAAATATGAATAATATATTCTATGCATCTTTTTTTGCTTCGGTGTTTCCCTTGAAAGATCGCGGTCTCGCTGTCATAAATCACACACTCCCGCCCACTTTTATAAAGCTTTTTTAAGTTTTAGACGAGGGAAATTATATACAAAATAAACGTGTTTTAGAAATATATCGTCTCTAAAAGGCTTGAAAAATAACAATCACTCCAAATTGTGAATTTTTCCAAGTTTACATCATTCTGAAATTTGTTCTAATCATTTCATAATTAATTCTATCGAAATAAACGTAATTTATTAAGTTTTCTGGTATCTTTATACATTGCTTTTATATTGCTTTCTGGTACCTAATATATTGGATAAGTCGCTTTTCTGACTTTTTCTAAAAGTAAAAGCTTAAAGAGAATATTTTAAAAAATGCTAAGAAGTTTTAAAAAAGAAATGACTTATAAATAGTAATTAATCGATTAATTTGTTATTACCAGGAATTGTAAAAATGTTTCAATATATCTTAATATTATTGGAGTGATTTGTACTTGTCAAGTTATTTTTATTGATATGGACAGAGAACTCTTAATGACACCACTTAGCTAAAACCTGCTAATGCCGATTTATTGAATTCAGTTTGAATTGATTTTGTTCAGCAAAATTTCACATTAATTTTTGAATACCCATAAAATAACCTTTAGCTTCAGACGTGTTAAGCGATTTCTTGTTCTGGGATAGCTAAGAAAATAAAGGTTTTCTTCTGAAGTGATGTTCCAAAAGATTATAGAAATTTTTCCCGAGTGAGGTACACTCCTCCCCCTCCTTCTCTGATACTGAAAAAAATATCATTTCTTGTTGTCTGATTTTTCGTTCTTTTTGCAAAAAGGCTTCATAGTTGTTTTTATTTACCAAGATCCCTTACTAATACGTCGTGAAAAAATGTAGAAGTATCTGAACATACAAAGTAATACTTTCATAAAGAATTTTTTCTAATGGTATTTCTTTTACCAGTTATCACTGAATTACCCCACGAAGAACATGTTGATTCTAAAGGTATTGCTTTACTTAAAACTTATTAAATTTTATCAAAAAATATCTTCATGAAAAAGCCAGATTGTGCAATATTTTCTGATGGAAGTTTTTATTCCTCTCAGCCTTTCCTTTTGAACTGGCCTGAAATCATAAAGAAAACATCGTTCTTTCCATAACCAAAAAAAGTTCCAATAAACATTTATGTTAGGAGGCGGCAATCGGCAGATGTTTCAAAATTCCCGCGCTTTTTGCAGACAAAATAAACTTCGGGCAATACTGTCGTCTGCGTCTCCCGCCTTTTGATCAATTATAAATAAAACAAAAATCAGAGCAGATGATTGTTAAAATCGTTCTTAAAAACTCTTCAGCTGCTTTCGATGTTTAAATGCTAATCAATCGTTTGTTCCACAGACGATATCAAAATTTTGCAATAATTTTAAACAGATTTCATGTTTTGAAAATTCGTCATTCATTATAGGCGAAGTAAACATTTCATTCTGATTGCATTTCGGAATTTTTTTTAACCTTTCTTATCTGCTGTGTCATGAAATATTTACATTGCCTTAAAATACAGATTTAATTTTTAAGACAAGTGTTATTTTTTCAATAAATGTATTAAAATTGTTAAATTTCCAAGTTATACTTATTTTGTTTTTCAATTAGAAATCTTCACAAATTCTGTAGCATCATATCATAAAACGAAATTTTCTCAAAAAGAACGGACAGGAGTATCGATGAAATGACCAGCTAAAATAACAGAAATGCTCAAGGTCCAGTTTAATGAACGGAATTTAAGATAGCCAACACATTGCTAGACATCTAAAGTTATGTTTTATATTGTTGACACTGAAAAAGTTTTTAAATATTTTTAAAAGGTTGTTGCTATCTAAGAGTAGATTCAATGCTCCGTCTTTTAATGGTCCATGAAGATTTGAATTCACCGTAAAAAATGGCTGCTTTCTCATTCCATTTTCAGACATTTATTTCTATTCCATTTTCAGACTCTTATTTCGATTGTTAGTTAGTATTCGTAACGAATGAAAAAATGAACTTTTTACTGAATATTTCAAAACAGTTTAATATGAGAGAATCTACGAGATTATAAAATTTTTGAGTGAAAGTTTTCACGCTTTAAAAGATAAAAATACGAAAGACCTTTTATGATTCTATTAAATGTTAGTAAGAATAAACACACTTTCTCTTATTTGAAGTTTGCAATAAAGTAACTTTCAACCACTGATTTCTAGAAATTTTTCAGTATTTCAAACTTTTCTTGACTAATTTCTGGACCCCTGGATGACGCACGGTGTATCTAGCTATTAATCCGTGTTTGTATTTGAACCGATAAAATAATCTTTTTCATGACATTGTTGCTTACATTACATGTGTATATTACTCTAATTCAGGTTATATTGCTACAATTTGGCTAATTTTAGTCATAAATCTTTTTATCACATGTTTTAATACGTGAAGAGTTTTTTTTCTATTAAATACTAGCCGCCTTTGGCGCCCAGCCGGTTCCGCCATTTTTTAAAACTTAAGTTAAAGATAATCTTTATGTGTACAATAATCATTACATTAATTTATGTAATATTTCCAAGAATTATTCAATCAAGATTCATCATGAAAATTCAGGTTTTAGTTTAACTTTTAAAAAGATTAAATGAAGCAAATAATATTTTATTTTATTTTCATCTATAAACATAATTAAAAAAGGATATTAATTCTAAATTTTATGCGTCTTTCAGTTCTAAGGAATCGTATTCTACGAAATATTCTTGACACTTCAACTTTCAAATAAATAAATGAAGATTTCTAACTTCTGCTATCGAATTTGATAGAATAATGAAGTTTTTAATAGAAATGTTTAAAACATTCATCATTTTCATTCTTAGGCCAATCAATATTGAGAAATCCCTGATTGGTTATCATCTTTGGAACAGTCAATGAAGTGCTTTAAAATTTACCCTTTTTATTGAATAGTGATCTTCAAATATTCATAGATCAGTCAGTTTTAGAGACTCAGTTTTGATTGAAGTTTAACAATTTTTATTTAAAAACTACACGTTTTTCATTTTTTTTTCAAGAATTTATAGCCTCACTTTATTTACTATGAAGTTGCTTCATTTAGACCCTTTTTAAAGATGCCTTTCTGTTATTTAAGTTTTACAAATTAACCATATTTGCCTCAAATAAAGCTGATTCATTTAATTAATAATATTGTAAAAGTAAAAATTTTTTCGTCAGATTTTCTTTTTAGAAAAAACATTTCACATTTATTTCATCTCATGCAGACATGTGCTAAAAATTATGTTAGGGTTGCTATAATTATTTTTTAATTTCAGCTGTTTTGAATGATTGACATATTGAGAAAAGATAATTCACACGTAACTTGCTCGTACAGCTTAAATATTATTGTTTTGTCCGAAATATTTGTAAAAAATATAAACTTAAGATATATATTAAAACTCTGATACAAAAATTAGTTTTCTAACGGTATCTTTAATTTGATGTAGAAATCAGCTTTGTGCGATAATATTTTTGAAAGTTATAGCGGAAAAACGTTGAAATTTCACTTAATATTTAATTAATACGAATTCTAATTAAAAATTCGGAAAAAGAGATCCGAGGTGCACATTCCCCAAAATATATATGTACCAAATTTGGTAGCTGTAGATTCAATGGTCTGGCCTGTTGAGTGCCAACACATGTACACGCATTGAGCTTTATTATAAAGTAGCCGCTTTTGGTGACCAGCTGGTTCGCCAAGACCAATGCGTTCTGAAATTTTCAATTAAATACTTATGTACCTTGCTCTCTTTATAATTTGTCTGCCAGGTATACTTAAGCTTCGAAATTCACATAACTCACATTATTATAGAAGACTTACGATTATTTGTTCATTGAACTATATAACTCGCAATAAGCTGTCATGATATTACGTGAAAAATATCACATTTTATATTTGTTCCATAACATTACATTTCTTTTTAAACACGTGCTGAACATCACACTTTTCTCGGTCTAATTTGCAATAAGAGTTAATTTAATTATTCAGTTTCAGTTTTTGTCAAAATGACGGCAATTACTGGTGCATTCTTAACATATTCTTGCAGGTTAAATTCTACTTTCATTTCGTGCGAAATTAATTGTTGGAAAATAGGATTTTTTTTTAATTCATTAAAAACAGAAACTGAATTTATAGCTTTAAACATTTGATATAAATGAAAAAAGGCATTTTTAAAAGGATAAAAAGAACAGTTTTATACTGTAATATTTTTTGGAAATTACAGCATAAAAATTTCGAATTATAGCGTAATTTTAATTAAAGTTTAAGAAAAAATCCTTCTAGGTATGCTTTTTCATCTCACCAAGTAAATATATCCCAAGTAATGTATCTTTAGATCAGATTGTCTGATGTGTAGAGCACACACACACACACACACACCGTATATCCCCGTAATATCTCCGTAAAACGGGACGTTAATATAACTAAAAAAAATCACTACTTAATCGCATGGTTTTCTTCTGTTGTTGAGAGCAAAAAAGAATTTTATTCACGATCTATGCAAGTTAGAAATGTAAATAAAAATGTGAAGTTATATCGCGATATTAAAAGGTAGATTATCCGAATACTTATCATATCTCCCATTAGAAAAATTAATACACACATTGAATAGAACTCAAATATGATAATTAAAAAAAACATGGCTTTAGTATTAGTGATGTTTTGCCAAAATTAGGGACACGAAGTTATACTTAAACTCTGAAATCATATGTAATTTATATTCTGTTCAAACCAAGTTGGTCCCTAAAATGGTTAGAAAAAATAAAATAAAATTATATGAAATGACTATTTGGTACGAATCTACAATCTAAGTGGTGAATTCCACTACAGTTATTAGTAGGATTAATCTCATTAACCGAATATAAACTTTAACTATAACCAGAGGGTTATAGTTGCAGGGGCATGAAGCGGTGTTGTTGTTGTTATCAGCTCCAGCAGAATTTCGTTATTAAATTAAAATGCAGATGATTAAGCTGTAATTAATATAAAAGCATTTTTTACTGAAACTATTCATTTTTTAAAAATTTAAAAATTTAAAACCAAGTCCATCAGCATTTAAGTCTTACACGTACTGCAGAATAATTTCACAATTTATATAATATATCAAGAATTATTCAACAAATATTTCTCAGATTTCTCTTTTATTAAATAGTGATATTCATATGTTCATAAATCAGCCAGTTTTAAAGTCTGCCTTAGTTAATGATTTATATCATTTTATTTAAAACATTATTGTTTGAATAATACGATTCACAGAGCAGGGAATCTAGATAAAAACTAAATTTTCTTCATTCATTAAAACATTTATAGACTCATGTTATATACTATGTAATTATTCGCTTCATTTAGACCCCTTTATGGATTTTTTCCTAATATTAAAGTTATGCAAATTAGTCGTTGAGCCTTGAATTGAAAATATAGACATATTAAACCGTATTTGTGTTTAATAAAGCTGATTTATTATGCATTTTAGAAGCCTTTATAGACCCATGTTACATATTATGTAGTTATTTACTTTATTATACCCTTTTTATAGATCCATTTCTATTAAAGTTTTACAAATTAACCGTTGGACCTTGAATTGAAAATTTGTATTTATTAAACCATGGTTGTCTTAAATAGAGTTAATTTATTTCATAATATTGCAAAAATCAGAATGTTTTTTCTTTACGTTATCCTTTTAGAAAAAAACATATTCTATATTTATTTTCATTTCATGGAGACACGTGCTGAAAATTACATTTTTATATGCAGGGGTGTTTGTGCTCCGGGGAAACCCCGGAATTCCGGGGATTTTGAACTTCGATACCCGGAAATTCCGGGGATCGTCGTTCAAAAGGAAGTAGGAATAATGAATTATTTATTTTGATCTGGGTAATTTTGTTTGCTTTGAAAGCAGAAAACACAAGGTCAGTGTGTGTGGTGAAAACTTTTCCTTTCTTTCTCCAAAGGCAGTGATAATGAGTGAAAAGGGGGAAAAAACTTCTCTTTTGTTCTTTCCTTATTGCGAGTTATGACTCATTCCCCCGGTTCTCGGACATTCTCTTCTGGATTCTTTTCGGCAAGTAGGCGCGGCAGAAAAAAAAGGGAGAGACTTCGTTCGACCAGATGTGCGATCACATGACTCTGGGTTCAAAGGTCTTATCTCTCCTGGAGTGCGCCAATAAGTAGAGAAGGGGAATTTTTCGCCGTATTAGCTATTTGTCATGGATCGCTTCGCAACTTTTTATTCTCCGCTGTGTAAATTTTTCGTTTAGTTTATTGAAATATTTTTTTTATTTATGTACGCAAGAGAATTTCACTATGAAATTTCTCGATATAAATAGTGATATTATACAATTAGAAGAAGGTGTCCGAAATGCATTTAAGTGGAATTGGATTGAACGGAGAGATCGTAATGGGGATACCATCGGCACATGGTGCAAGAAAATAAATGTTGCTGGACAAGCATATTGTGTTTTTTGTAACTCACTGCTGAAGTATGGTGGGGAAGGATTCAAGGCTTTCACAAATCATTCTAAAACTGTGACGCACATAAAATATTCAAAGTGCATTAGACATTCAATGACTTTAACTAATTATGCTAATTCAAAAAATACTGATGACTTACTGGAGACTAATGCTCGGCCATTGGATATAGTGACAAGAAAAGCACGCCAAGAGGTATTAATAACTTCGTTTATCGCCGAAAATTCTCTTTCTTTCAATGTAGCTCCCAATTTAATTGAACTCTGCAAACAGTTGAGCCGCGATCAGACGGCACTAAACTCGTTGGAAATGTCCAGGACTACTGCATGTTATGAGATGAAATATGGGCTCACAAAAACTATTAAGGAAAATATCATTAAAACTATAATGGAGACTCCATTTTCTATACATTTGGATGAAAGTACTAGCAATGCTCAAGAAAGTATACTGGCAATATTGGTGCAGTTTTATGACAACAATCAATGAAGTTGTAGTTCATCATTGTGCATCTCTAAAGATGGAATCTTGCAATTCAGAAGCTGTTTTTAAAGCAGTTGTTAATACTATTGAAGATAATAATATTCCACGGGCAAACTTAATTAGTGTATTAATGGATTCATGTAACACCATGCGTGGAAAAAAAAAGGGTGTTAAAACCAGACTGCGATCAAACAAAGCACCCCACCTATTAGTAAATATTGATGGTGATACATGTCACACAGCTAATAACTGTTTTGATAGATACTTAGAAGGTTTGTTTGATGACATCTATTTTGATTTAAAAAGCTGCAGTAAAAGAGAAATTTTTTTCAAAATCTGTGAATCCCTTGCCATTAAAAAACTTAAGCCCTTGAAGAGACCAGACCATAGGTGGGTGTACATTTTATGTGTTTTAGAAAGAATCAAAGATCTGTGGGATGCTCTTATTGCATTTTATTTTCACTGCTGGGATAAAACTGATATAGGGGATTATTTTTCTTATGTTGAAACTGTATACAATAAAAGAAATATTTCTGCAGCTCAGAAAAAATTGTTGAAGGTGTGTATTCTTGCTTGCATTCCCCACAACTCGCAAAGGATGCTTTAGCTCGGGAAAAAAGAATACTAAATGGGTTATTTGTTATGCAAAACAAAACTTTATTGCATATGGCATTATATTCAGCAGTATTACCAGAGTTCAACACATATATTAAATTATTTGAAACAAAAAAACCAATGCTTCGTTTAATACATTCCAGTATTTATAAATTGATGGCAAAATTTTTATTTTTTTTATGAAGCCAGAAAATATAGAGTGCACATCTTATAATGATTTATTAAAGGTTGATGTCACAAATCCAGAATTCCATCTACCTAGCAAAGTAATATTTACTGGTGCAGAAGCTTCCACTCTCCTGAAGAAATTATCAAAAAATCATCCAGTAGCAAAAGAATTCCAAATTTCTCTGATGAAAGCTTATACTAATACAGCACAGCATATGAAACAGAAATTACCCCTTAAAAATTCATATGTAATTAGTTTTACAGCATTAGATTCAGAGCTAAGAGGTAAAACCAGTATAATATTAGCTTTTGAAAAATTATCTTTTATGTCCCATATTTTTAGTAATAATGAAAAGTCAAAAGTAGAAGCTGAAATAAGGTTATACCAGAGTGATATTGATATCACCAAAGAAATGCTCTACACATCTGATGAAAGTAGAAATCAAGTCAAGTGTACAATGATAAATATTGGTCTAAAGTTTTTAATTTAAAATATGATTTCACAAATGATTATAAGTATCCTACATTGGCTAAATTGGTCAAAGCCTGCCTTAGCTGCTTCCATGGCCCATTAGTGGAAAGTGCATTCAACTTAATGGATACACTTGTCACTGACTATAGAACCTCTCTTAAGATTGATTCCCTAGATGCAGTGCAGACTATTAAATATGATTTAATGGCTTCTAAAGAAACTTCATGTGAAAAATATAGCTAAAAAAATCCAATGACTGATCCAATTCACAAAGATCTCTTACTGAATATGAACAGAAGTTGGAAAACATATCAAGAGGACTTAAAAACTTGTATTTCAGATGAGTCACCTATGAAAGTCTCTGAAAACCCTTCTACATTAGCAGAAAAGCAAACTGCTTCTACCTCTGCATGTGCAGTTCTCGAGGAAATTTCTTCAACTGTAAATGAGTAAAATAAAAGTCATCCTTCCTGCAATTATGAAGTTCACCACAAAAGATAGACAAGCCCACAAACATCAGAAAATAAAAAAAGCAGCAGAAATTAGATAATTTTTTTTAAAGAATTAATTCAGGTGAAAATATTTAATAAAATATTTACATAAAATGTAGTAGTTTATATGTTTGAAAATTTATGGTTATTAATTTTGCGAAAAAAGTAATTCATTGAACTTTTATAATTAGGTCATTTAATACTTCATAATTGTAATTTTTCATTTCGCCCCCCCCCCCCTTCTCGAAACTCCAAAATGTCGGTAGTAAGTCCGTAAAAGTTTCAGGGGATTTTTTGGGGTCCCACAAACACCCCTGTATATGTTTAATTTACTATAATTTATTTTATAATTTGAATTTTCTTCAATCTTAAGGTAACATATTGATAAGATATTTTTTTCCCCTTCACTCGTGTTCGTGCAGATTAGATTTTATTGTTTTTTCCGAAACAAATTGTTGAAAAATATAGTTAGTATATTTCTTTAAAAATTCGTTACAAATAGAAGCTTAAGTTATATATTAAAATACTGATATCTTTAGAAAACCAATATTTTGTCTTTAATTTGATGTAAAAATCATCTTTTGTGACATAATATTTTCGGAAGTTATAGCTGAAAAACGTCGAATTTTCGCTTAATTTTTAATTCAAATTCTAATTAAAAATTAGAAAAGAAGGCTCCTAGGTGCACATTCCCGTCCTACAAGTTATATATGTACCAAATTTGGTAGATGTTGACTCAATGGTTTGGCTTTTAGAGCGCCAACACACACACATACACACACTGAGAATTGTTATAAATATAGATGACTAATGGAATAAGGAAACTATAATTTTGAATTCAAATTTTTTTCAAATATATTTATCAACTCAAATAAGTCATAGCTGAGATCGTTTGAAGCATTTTCCGAATTCGAATGATCTCTAATGATTTAGAAATTAACCAGCGTATTTCAGCAGTAGTGGTTATCCAATGTGTTAAATTAAATATGATGCATGCTCTAGTTAAGAGTGTTGATTAGTTTCAACTTGAATTCGAGCAAATATGGGTGTTTTCATCACGAAAAATTTCTTAATGATTGCGCAGAATTAGAATATTCTTAAATAATATTTTAACTTGAGTTTAACATTTAGAAGAGCAACTTAAATAATCGAATTAAATATTTTTTTTCCTTTCAGATGCCGAAAGCAAAGCCTTCCACAAGCAGACGGAGAGGTAAGAATAATTTATTATTGAATTCATTTGATGTTGCATTCACATTTTAATACTTTGCATAGCTCTACACACATAATTGTTGACATGTGAACAATATCAGATATGAAAGTTTAGTTCAATAACATTGGTATTTAAGATTTGTGCAGATTTTGAAATAATAAATTAATAACGTTTAAGGAATTTCAATTTATTTCAATTGAATGGATAGATTAATATACCAATTGGTATTTTCCTACAATATCTTGAAATTTGAAATATATCTTTTAATATAAGAATAACTATAATTTTTAGATAAATTGATAAAATTTCTATTGTGTTTTTTTAAAAAAAATCTTTGTTCTGCATAAAATTATTTTGAGTATATAAATAATGCACACATAAGTACTTTATTAAAGTTCTTATATGTGCAATTTTTTTAAATATAAGTAAAGGAGAATCGCTGTGTGTGCTATTGAATAATTTCAATAATTTATGTAGTATTCCAATAATTATTCAACAAAAATTACTTAGATTCATCATAAAATTCAGGATTTCGTTTCACTTTTTAAAAGGATTTAAATGATGCTAATAATATTTAAGTTTAATTTATAAACATAATTTTAAAAAATTAAGTCAATTTTATACATTTTTTAGTAATAAGGAATCGTATTCTGCTAAATATTCTTGACATTTCAATTTTCAAATAAATAAATAAAAGAAGGTTTGTATCTTCTGCTATAAAAATAGATCGACTTACAAAGTTTTGATGAGAAATGCTTTGAATATACAACGGTCTGACAAATTTTGAACACACACGCACACGCATACACATGCACACGCACATTGAGCTTTATTATAACTATAGATTTTTCAATGCATGTGATAATTATTCCTCGTTTATTTTTCAGTCTCTCCCAGACTTGCTGTGGAAGAGCGACCCGTCATCCGGCAGGAGGATGACACCACACCAGAGAGGTTCAGACGGGGTGGCAGGCTCCGATCCGTAAGTTTCTTTTGCTTTCCGTTGTCTCACTTGAAAAACATCTGAATGTTCACACCACATAAAAATCGCCGTTTTTGTGCATATGTGTCTTTGTGGATTTTTTTTTCTCTTTATTTTGCTTAATTCTGGCGAAAATTTGTATTATCTTTATCTCTTAATTTTAGCAGTTGGAATGCTGCATTTATTAACGCGTTCACTCCCACTACTCTCGTCTGATATCAGGAAGTTAACAGAAAATAGTATAGCCATACCATAAAATTGAAAGAAAAAATAAATAAATACATAATTTTCAGAATGAAATATTGATTGAATTGAATTTTCAGATTAAATAGCAATCGAGTATTTTGTGAATTATGAATTTATGTTTAATCTATGTATAATAGATATAATCGAGAATTTTATATTTTAAAGAAAAGATTGAAAATACATGAAACATTTTAATAGATTTGGTCAAAAATGCTAAATTGATGCTCCATTGGACATCTGTTAACACGCTCACTGCCACTACCCTCGCCTGATATCAGGACCATCTATCTAATGAGATGCCCCCTTTCTTTGCTATCTTTTAACTGTAGTAGAGAAGGTTTGCTTGTTTGTTTGTGTGGTTTAATGGCGCCATATTTGGCCATATTGCGCCAATCAAAAGGTAAAGGTAAAGACTTTAAAAAACTCATTTGCTAAAATGTTGCGCTAATGTGTAAAGATAGTACTCCACAAGACTTATATAAAAAATGTTTTTAGTATGTATAAAATTAAGACAACGAGTTATGAAAATTTCTTAAAATGATGTCAAAACCAAGAACCTAAACAGTAATAGTTAACAAAAACTGAGTAATAAAACTAAATACACCTAAAAAACCCAATAGCTCTAAAGAATTTAAAAATGTTTGGTTGCTATTTTTCACCCACCAAGTCCTATAATGCTGACGCCGTGGTAAGAAAAACGGGCTCGATAAGAATTAAAGACAGGGCAGTCAATTAAAATATGATGAATAGTAAACTGAACTTGGCAGTCGTCTGACTTGGCACATTGGTGGATTTTCGCCAAAAATTAGATGTCTGTGGGTAAAACGCGTATGTCCTATACAGAGACGAGTCAATTTAACATCCATCTTACGTATTGGATGAACAGGCTAAGGAAAAATGTCAGACAATGTAATTTATTTTGGATTTGCAGATCCCATGACGTAGAGAAGGTGTCATCTAATAACCTAGATGGTTTGGTCATAGAAAAGATCGCAATCCACGCGTTATCTCGTAGTTACCAGTCACCTTGTTAAACAACCAAGTACTTAGTTAAGCGATTACTTTTGTTACGAACTTTTAAAAATACTCGCATTCTCTATACATATGCCATTTATGAAACAATGCAAAAAATTATGAAAGTCGACTATTGCTTTATCCAATGGATAAAATTTTCACTCGCTTAATTTATTTTGAACTAGCCGCCTTTAGGAACCAGCTGGTTCGCCAATCTTACTGCTGTTTAAAATAATGAGTTAAATAATTTATGTAACGTCATTGTCAATGAAATACTTTATGCAACTTTTCTTTTAACAGCTACTACATTAAACTATTTTTAAGATTCAAATTTAAAGTAAATTATAAAGGCCTTATTGATCGATAATTGCCTTTATAACTGCAAGGTTCACTCTTGCAATTATAAGGGCCTTAAGATCGTAACGTATAATATGCATCACTAATTATCTGTCAGCTCTCGCAAGATTTCACCTTTAAATTAAAATGGAAATGATTAAACTGAAAATTGATATCAAAACATTTTTTTACAGAAACAAGCATTTTTTTTAAATATATAAGTGTTCAGTAATACATATAAGGCTTCACTTTTAATTTCAATAATTTATGCAATATTCCAAGAATTATTCAACAAAAATTACTTAGATTCATCTTAAAATTCAGGTTTTAGTTTTACTTTCTAAAGGATTTAAACGATATGAATAATATTTTATTTTCGTCTATAAACATGATTAAAAATTATTAAGTCTAAATTTTAAACATTCTTTAGTTCTAAGGAATCATATTCTACGAAATGTTCTTGACATTTCAACTTTCAAATAAATGAATGAAGGTTTCTATCTTCTGCTATCAAATTGCATGACTTATGATGTTTTGATTAAAAATGCTTGGAACATTCAATATTTTCATTCTTAGGCGAGTCACTATTGAGAAATCTTGGGCGTTGACTGGGTTATCATCTTTGGAATAGTCGATGAAGTGGTTTAAAATTACTCGTTTTTATTGAAGAGTGACCTTCAAATATTCATAAATCAGTAACTTTTAGAGACTGAGTTGATTGAAGTTTATCTTTTTATTTAAAAGCTGCACATTCTCCATTTTTTAAAGCATTTATAGACTCGTGTTACATACTATGTCGTTATTTACTTCAGTTAGACCCTTTTTATAGATGCATTTCTATTATTAAAGGGTTAGAAATTAACCATTGAACATTGAATTGAAAAAATATGTATATTAAAACATGTTTGTCTTAAATAAAGCTCATTAATTTCATTAAAATTTGGTGACTTTTACAATATTTTCTTTACATTTTCTTTTAAAAAAACATTTATAAGTATTTCATTTTATGCAGACACGTGCTGAAAGTTGTATTTTTATATGCATAATTTTCAATACTTATTTATTTTTTAATTTGAATTTTTGTCAATCTGATGGCAGAATATTGATAAAAGATTTTTTTTTTTTTTTTTTTTTTGCTTTTACTCGTGCTCGTGCAAATTAAATTGTATTTTTGTCCGAAATATATTGTTGAAAAATATAGTTAAAATATTTCTTTAAAAATTCGTTTCAAATAGAAGCTTAAACTATATGTTAAAATAATGATACCATTAGAAAGCGAGTTCTTAATCTTTAAATTGATGTAAAAATCATGTTTGTGCGATAATATTTTCGGAAGTTATAGCGGAAAAAAGTCGAAATTTCGAATAGTTTTTAATTAATTCTAATTCTAATTAAAAATTCGAAAAAAAGGGGTCCGATGTGCACATTCCGGATCCCCAAGGTATACATGTACCAAATTTGGTAAATGCAGGTCCAACGCTCTGGCCTATAGACCCCCCCCCCACACACACACTACCACACACACACACACACACACACACAGCTGTGTTATAAGTATAGAAGATGAAAACTTGTATTGAAGAGTTGCATAAAGTGTTCAAGCATGTCTGAATAAAAAAAAATTAATCCTTTGTGTGCTTCCTTACGACAATACGAGTAGATCCTTTAATCCTACGTTAGACCAAGTCTATCCGACGCTCATGCTAAACTGAAAAGGACAGCGAAGAAAGATAGAGTTTCTGGAAATAGATAGAGTTTCATTAATGTGAATAAAATACAACTAGCAGACAGTGGTGTTACAGTGTCCGATAAAAATAATTATTTCGAATTTCTTTTTTAAAAAAACTTGAATATTCTTTGTTTCGATGCAAAAAAAAATCAATCAATTTCTGAAATCAAATGCTTTGAACCTTTCGCTGATTAAAAACAATTAAGTAAGTATTTTCCAAAATTCACCAGTTTTTCACAAGTAGCGTTTTGAAACACGGTAAATGTGTAAAAGTATGCATTTCGTTTAGTTTCGTAGATCAAAAATACCAAAATTGTGTGTTTGAGCACTGAATTCAAATATGTAAACAGTTTAGTATTGCTGAGAAATTCTTTCGAATAACTTCTTTAAACTAACGCCTTATAAAAAGTAAAAGCATTCGATACCGCATTTTTGCAGGTTGCATTCAGCCCCCAGAAATTTTGAATTTTGGGGCTGCAGTGGTCTGGTGGTAAGATCTCGACTTCGGAGGGTTTCAGGTTCGAGACACGATTCCACCGAAGAACCACTGTGTTAGCCGGTTTGGTGCTCGTCAAATCCGTCTGGGCCAATCGTCCTCCCACTGGTGTGGTGTGGAAGTCTGGAGATGGAGGGGAGTGCCAGCTCAGGTGTTGTTCTCGTCATCTGACCGCGATTAAAAATGACGCGGGCCGTCGTGAAATAGCCCGAGTGTTGCTTCAAAACGGGATGTTAAAATAACTAAAACTAAACAACTAAGCCAGACATACTTTCTGGTATACCGATAAGGAGTATACCGATAATATCTGGTATACCGATGATATAACTAAACTATCCTCCCCCAGGAATTTTGTCTACAATCATTGTTAATGTCCAACTCGAAACCAGCTGGTTTTTTCTGGTCATTTGAATTAGGTTTCGTTACTGATTATAAAAGGAGAGCCTCCAATTTTGGAATCGGCAGAATCAGAATCGAATTCTACTAAAATATCTGGAATTTAACTGGTATTGAAATGCCAAATTCCAATGTTTTTTTAATCAAAAGGGAATGAATTTTTATATCCCTGGTTTGCATAAAATATAAAGATATCTGATATGACTGCCAATCGATTGAAAAATATATTCTGATTTGCAGAAACGTATTGAAGTTTGCCACTTGGATGTAATGTGGTATTTCTATGATTTTAATAGTTTTTTTTATCATATTTTGAAGCGTTTTCGAATATCTCACACGATGGTCGAGCTCCATAGTGAAAATTAAGTGTTTGAAGCTCTACTTTGACTGATATCTGTCCTGCCATGCAGGAGGAATGAATTTTATTCAACCTTGTCTCAGGGACGGCCATCTGAAGGGATGCGGCGGGTACTATACACTCGGGTAACGCGATTGATAGGGGGGGGGCACAGTGATTAAGAATTAAAATAGTGTTCTGAACAATAATAATGTTACACATAGTATAAGTCAACAAATTTGTTTCATGTGGCATCAGTTGACACCTTTATTAGACAACTAGCCGCCTTTGGCGACCAGCTGGTTCGCCATGAGAAATGCGTTCTAAAATTTTCAATGAAATCACATATTCATTGGCCAAAATTTAAGAAATAGTTTAAGTTAAAAGATTCAGTCATTAGTAGTTAAAGAGTCGGTAACTTTATTCGGAAAAATTTTTGAGTTTAATGCTCTAATAATTTATTGGTTATGCTTCCAAAATATTAAAAATGTTTTTTTCGGTTGTGTTGCCAAAATGTTAAATATGTTTTTTAAAGAAAGCGAGAGAGGGGAAAAATACTGAATTAATGATACAGATATTGCAAACGATTATAGAAACATGCCATTAAGCTGGGATTTCAATGCATATCCTGTCTAAATTCAATCAGGTTTACTGTAAATAAAGATAATTTATGGAATTAATGATATAGATATTGCACACGACCATAGAAACTTTTGCTGTGCATTTATTTTTTTAGAAAATATCACATTTATATATTTTTTTTATTTTATACAGTCACGTGCTAAAAGTTGCATATCTTTAGATTTGATTTGCGATGATAGTTGTTTTTTCATTTGAACTTCCGGCATTGTTTTCTTTTATTTTAACCAGTCACTTGCACATGTCACATGGTCAAAATATTTCTTTAAAAATTCGTTAAAAATAGAAGCTTGAGTCATATATTAAAACACTGATACCATTAGAAAGCTAATTTTTTAATCTTTAAATTGATATAAAAATCATGTTTGTGCGATAATATTTTCGGAAGTTACAGCGGAAAAACGTCTATTTTTCGCTTAAATTTTAATTAATTCAACTTCTAATTAGGAATTCGAAAAAAGGCCTCCGAGGTGCACATCCAAGGTATGCATATACCGAATTTGGTAGCTGTAGGTCCAACTGTCTGGCCTGTAGAGCGCCAACACACGCACACATTGAGCTTTATTATAAGTATAGAAGATCGCAGTGATATCTATAAGAAGGCGGGAAAAGTTCATTCATTAATAAGGAGCCTCACCCTTCAGACAGAGCGGCGAGCCTGGCGTCCAGAAATCCAGGCTGAGACTGGGTTCAAATGGACTTGTAAATCATCAGCTATCTACTTTGTATTATGTAACATTTATGTATGCATCTGTGTATGTTTGTTTATATTAAGTTACTCAAACAAAGGTTAAACGACGATAAATTAAACGATCAACTCCTACCCATAAGGCCGCGGTAGCCTGGTTAATAGAGCGTCAGTCTCGTAACCGAAAGGTCGCGGGTTCTGTCCTCGTCTTGGCTACAGACCGCCGTGTTGGCTAATGGCAGTTGGGGCATGTTCAATAGGTCCTCCAAGTTCCCATCACAAAACGATACCTCTGGGGGGTACTGAATCAGGGATGAGTCGGTCTCTGATTTGGATCTAAATTCCGACTTGCTGATGGACGAATGAGTGTATGAATGAATTCGACCACCCCCTAAAAAGGGTTGTGTCGTGTGTGAGCTAGAAGTCGGACTTTTGCCCTCTGGGTGCTCAGGGGTCTTTACCCTCAGAAGCTACTGCACCCCCTTTCCGTGCAAAACACGGACACGACAACAACTCCTCCTACCCATAGAGCTGATATATAAATGTAGGGAGCTAATCTCTTGTTTCCTGTCTCAACAAGTGTGCCCAACATGAGTCATGTGACCTTGGAAAAATCTAGGAGTAAGATCACTTTTTTGGCGCCATATCGCAAATCTTGGCATACTCAAAAACTGCCGCGCAACATTTTGCGTCCAGTCGGTTTTCATTTCAGGTTAAAACCGGAAATCCTATAAAAATAAATCCTATTTCATTTCCTAAACAGTTTATATAAATATCTTTTTTACACTAGTATCCGAGTTAAATTATATTTTGATTTTTTACTTTGTTTTTGTACAATAATTAAAAGTGATTATTTTTCTTCTTTAAATAAACATTTTATTTCTTTTCTTTGCCTAAAAACTTCTCAAGATTTTGCATTACATGCTCAAATACTTTCTTTCATTCTCTCAAAATGATAAAAAACAACGTTTTAAAAACAGATTTTTAAAGTGACATAAGTCTTTTTTTTTATATACTTAATATAATAATAAATATCAATACTAACCATGTTATGACATATAGAAATTATAGAATCTTAAAATATATATTATAGATGTCTGTTACAATTTTACTTATTACTGCAAATGTTTTTTAGTTTAAAACTTGTAGGAAACCTTTTTTAAAACCATTTATCTGTTGATTCTACTTTAGTATACCAGTTAAAAAATATAAAAAATTAAAAAAAAAATGAGAAGAGATTACTTAATTATTTTTGAAAAGGGAGAAAATCTTTAACTATTATAATTCTAAATATTCTAAAGACTGTTCATTTTAGTAATTTTAGTAACTGGAGCCATACAACAAATTTTTTATAACGGAAATTAATAAATATTTTTTAAATCTAACTTGATCAAAGCTACTTTGAGTTATTTATTATTTGTATGAAGATGTAAATATAATTTTAGGCAGTTAATTTTATAAATACAAAAATTATTTAACAGTTGTAAATATATTCTTGTAAATTAGTTTTATAAGCATTTAGGTGAAAAGCATTTTTAAATCAAATTCTATAAAAATAAAAATCACAATTCTTGCCCAATAGGGTTTTATTAAAACAATTTCTTATGAAAACAATTAAACGATTTTCTATTATTTATTCCAGTTTCTTTACAGAATAAAAATTTAAAAAAAATAGCTTAGGGTATAGATGAGTAATAAAATTTGTATCAAATAGCAAGATCTTGACTCTTATTTTGTCAAGGTTTTACATTCGTTAGAAAATGGTATGCAATTCTAAATTGTGATCTAAACATAAGAAAAAAATGTATTATCAAAATAAAGTACAGGAATTCTAAGTTTAAAAAATACAGCTTATCTGGTGTGACCCATAAACAAATTTTTTGTGACTAAATAAAGTTTATGATTTAGTTGCTAAAATTTTTCTTTTAATAAAAAAAACCACAAACTATCTCCGTGAAAGTTATTAATAAAACATAAATAAAATAACATTTTGGTTATTTGCATTAAAATAAACACACAATTATTAATCGGTCAATAATGTTTATATAAACACTTGTATTGGCGAGAAAAAATCCCGCCAAGCTTGTAGCCAAGCGCTTCCAACACATTCGAGATAAAAATAAAGCAAGCAGCAAAATATAATGCAGTTACATCAGTTTAAACGAAGCTTAGTAACATGTTAAATAAATTCAATACAATAACTAAACCAAACTGTGAAATATTAATCAGTTATAACACCAAAATCACGGAGTAATCGAGGTTACGAAATTTTAAATTGACTTAAAATGGATATAAACAGAATAATTTTTTTGTAAATACATGTGAAATGATACAGGACTATCCTTAGAAGCTTTTTCGTTGCCTCTAATTGCGCAGCAATAATTAAACATGGCTTACATAAGCTTTAAATTACAACAGTTAAACGTGGGAAAAAATCTGCCATTGAAATATAATGGGGAACGGAGAATGTGGTTACAGCTAACACAAATTCTGTCCCATAGTCACGTGTTTTTATCTTGTCCTACACGAAAGTAGGGTTGCACTTCCTCTATCAGTATTCCAGCTCTATGGATATTGCAAACGATCATAGAATCCTTTGCTTTGCATTTATTTTTTTAGAGAATATCACATTTTATATTTATTTTATTTTATCCAGTCACGTGCTAAAAACATGATAAAAATATTTCTTTAAAAATTCGTTAAAAATAGAAGCTTACGTTATAAACTAATAACACTGATACCGTTAGAAAGCTAATTTTTTTTATCTTTAAATTGATATAAAAATCCTGTTTGTGCAATAATATTTTCGGAAGTTATAGCGGAAAAACGTCGAAATTTCGCTTAAATTTTAATTAATTCAACTTCTAATTAGGAATTCGAAAAAAGGGCTCCGAGGTGCACATCCAAGGTATGCATGTACCGAATTTGGTAGCTGCAGGTTCAACGGTCTGGCCTGTAGAGCGCCAACACACGCACACATTGAGCTTTATTATAAGTATAGAAGATCGCAGTGATATCTTAAGCTATATGTTAAAATTATGATGCCATTAGAAAGCGAGTTCTTAATCTTTAAATTGATGTAAAAATCATGTTTGTGCGATAATATTTTCGGAAGTTATAGCGGAAAAACGTCGAATTTTTTTTTATTTTTAATTAATACAAATTCTAATTAAAAATTCGAAAAAAGGGCTCCGAGGTGCACATTCCCGACCTCCAAGGTATGCCTGTACCAAATTTGGTAGCTGTAGGTCCAACGGTCTGGCCTGTATAGCGCCAACACACACACACACACACATTGAGCTTTATTATAAGTATAGATGACTTCAGATTTTTGATTAGAATGACTTTAGATTTTTATTTAGAATGGCTCCAGATTTTTACTAAGAATGGCTCCAGATTTTTACTAAGAATGGCTCCAGATTTTAATTTAGAATGGCTCCAGATTTTTACTAAGAATGGCTCCAGATTTTTACTAAGAATGGCTTCAGATTTTTATTGTGCCTTGGCAACAAGCTTCAAAGACTCTTGGAAGTAATATTAAACGAAGCTCGTTTCTTTGTTCCAGATATTCGAAAGCGTTTTGAAGGTGAGGTGTTTAAAAGCAAAATGGAAAAAGAGGGTCTGAAGGGAAATTTATAATTCAATAAAAAAAATTTCTCCGGATATTTAAGTACCTCAACATAAAAAATTCAAGGAAAACATGTAAAGGTCTGTTCGATTTATTTAAAGGGGCATTTCTTAAAATCCGAAATGGATCACTTTATGTAAGAATTTTGCTATAGCTTGATGCGAGAAAGATTAGGGGGGGGGAGATATTTCACCAAGATATTGGGAATATTGAGCATAAATACAAAGGTCTGTACAGTGTTAATATGATGGAGGTGAGGAATGCTTTTGAATGTTGTACAAGAAGTCCACTTATTCACTAGAAAAGAATTAAATCAGCTCTCAAAGGGAAAGGAGAATTTCAGAAAATGTATTAAACCTCAACAACATATCTCTCAAATCTTGTCAAATCATAAAATGTATTTAGAAGCCCAAAATATTTTGAATTTCCTGTATCACAACGAAAGCAGAATTTTCCTAAACAAAATAATCATTTATCCTGGTATCGCCTATCTGGACTAACCTTTACTCTCCAAATTTTTCCTTTTTTGTAGCAAAAAAGAAAAGTACTCTATCTCGTTATACCTTGTGATAAATCAATTTTTTAAGTGTAAATGTTTTTTACAAGTATCAAACTTTAAATGGACTTTTATTATTTGCCTTTCTTTAAAGTATGCGTAGAGAAATTGTAGCACTTCTAAAAGTGGACAATACTCTGTGTGAAAAATTACAAAGAGAACTCTTTATCTAGCTTTTTGTTCTGGATAATGAACTATTCTTTTATTTATATATTTATATTTATTTATATGTCATTTATTTATTTAATTTTTTATTTCATATTTTTAAAAAAATTCTTTTTGTTTTATTTTCCTTTTCCTTTATGCTTTTTTCTTTCTCTCTATGCTTTTATTTTATTTCAATGTTTTTTGGCACTGCCTTTGGCTTTTTTTGCATCTAGTAGTGCATATGCATGGGAAAGTGATGTTTGAATAGCGAGTCTTTTGATAGCTATTTCAATTCTATTTTTTTAATTGTAATTGAAAGCTTTTCACCGGTGTAACGCCTCTTTGGGCACACTCCTAATCATCATCAGAATACATCTAAGAATAAAAGGTTATTTTGCCAGGAATGTATTGACAATCACGAATTTTGATATTATAATTTTGTAAATAATTTTCAGTAGTTTGATGAATAATAAGTTTGTTAATAAAATATTTTGAAAAGGACTGCTTTTAGCCAGAATATGCAAGATTTTTCTCCCGTATAATTAAGGCCATTTTTAAAAAACCTTACGTGACTGATAAACCATATTTCATATCACTACCCCTATTCTTCAACTGCAAACATTTTTTTTAAAATTCAAATGCTGTAGCCCCTGTTTAAGCTTTGTTTACATCAGAAAATCTATGCTGGAGGAAAGAAATTCCATTATTTGCAATCCTAACGTTTATAAAAGGTGAAATAACAAAGCTGAAGTCAAAAATAAATGTAATAATTGAATCCTTGCAATAATGTTTCATAAGCTCATACTAAGTCGAATCTATAAACAAGACTCTTAATTCCTATGTGATGCCCCATTAAACACATTTTTTAGATAGGGGCAATCATTCTTCTACAGTATCAATCTTCCGAGTTCTTCTCTTCAATAAGACTTGATTAAAAATTTCACCTGCATTATTTCCATTTTTTTTTGGTTGATATACCAATTTATGTGCATGATCGAGATTCTTCCTTTTATTTCAATGTCCTTAATGTTTAAGAATTGGTCATACTAGACTTACACATAGGCATTTGTTGTTAGGGGAACCCACCCCTCGATGTATGTACTACATGCCAATACCTTTTGACAGTTCTGATAGAGTGCCCACGTTTTGAATATCAACGAATTCAATGATTTCAATCCCCTCATTTTGTATTAAAAGCCATCCTTCATAAAGTGCCTCAACTTTTTACTTTCTTAAAAACCGATTGGTTTCTTTTACCTTATTTAAGTATTTTATCGTTTTTATAATGTGACAGTTCATTTGTGCATATTTTTAAAGGTCTTGAATAGAGTTTTGAAGCAGATATTTTGATTAAACTTTTAAAACGTGACCATTTTATGAACCATATGTTGGCATATACCTTGTCGTTGGATAATCAGAAGTGGTTTTAGTGCCAGTAAACTCTATCAACTCCAACTCCTTTATCCTTGACTCTAAACCTAATATATTAATAAATATAAAATGAGTAATTTATAATATACTAGCTGTCTTTGGCGACCAGTTGGTACTCCAGGAGTAATGCGTTCTAAAATTTTCAATTAAATACTTATATGCCTTGCTGTCTTTATAACTTCTCAGCCAACTATACTTAAACTTTGATAGTCAACGTAACTCATAATTAATGCCTTATAGATGCCTTACGATTATTTGTTCATTGCACTATATATCTCCCTGATTCGCAATCAGCTGTTATGGAATTATGTGGAAAATATCACATTTTATAATTGTTCCATAATATTACGCTTCTTTTTAAATAACGTGTTGAACATCTCACTTTCCTGGGTTCAATTTCAATAAGAGTTAATTTAATTAATCCGTTTGAGGTTGCCAAAATGACGGCAAAGCACTGGTACACTCTTAACGTGCTCTTACAGGTTAAATTCTACTTTCATTTTGTGAAAAATTAATTGTTGGAAAATAGGGTTATAATTTTTTTTTAAAAAATTCATTAAAAACAGAAATTAAATTTATATGTTGAAACATTGTTATCGATGAAAAAGAGTCATTTTTAAGAGGATTTAAAAAACAATTTTGTGCTCTAATATTTTTGGAAGTTATCGCAGAAAAATTTTTCATATGTTAGCGTAATTTTTTATTTATTAAATAAAGCTTTAAAAAAATTCAACTAGATATACTTTTTCATCCTCCAAATTAATATGTACATACCAAGTGCAGTATTTCTAGATCATATGGCCTGATGTGTAGAGCACTGACACGCACACACACATTCATATACGCAAACACATATTTATTTGATTATCAGTCTTGGAGTAATTTCGGACTCTGATTGGTCTGAAATTGATATATATATATATATATTAAGGTGGTGGACGAAAAGATTGAAAAGAGAACTTTTTGTTATCAATATCCCTTTTTACATAAATCAATCAGTTTTAATGTTTAATTTAAAAGAGTGATTGATGCAATAACTTTTGTTTAAAATATTAGTAAATTGGTAAATATGACTCGCAGAGCAAAGAATCTAACAATTATTCATCAATTCATTTTTTGACTCAAGTTACATAATATGCAATTATTTATTTCATTTAGACCAAGTTAACAGTACTAGCAATGTGTATGCCTATTACTAATGATTTACAAATTAGCCATTTGGCACAAACTTGAATGCGTATTCTGTATAAATTCAAACATGTTTATCATAAACAAAATGCTGATTTACTAAATTACATAGATATTGCAAACGATCATAGAAACCTTTGTCTTGTATTTATTTTTTAGAAAACATAATATTTATTTAATTTCATCCAATCACGTGTTGAAAGTTACATTTTTTTTTAAATTTGCTGTAATAGTTGATTTAATTTTTAATTTGAACTTCTTTCAATATGATGGTAACATAAATGCTAAAATCCTTCTTATTAACGTGCTTGTGCCGACTTAATTTTATTGTTTTGTCGAAATATATTGTGAAAAATATGGTTAAAATATTTCTTTAAAAATTCGTTAAAAAATAGAAATTTAATTTATATATTAAAATAGTGATACCATTAGAAAGCTAATTTTATATATCTTTAACTTGATGTAAAAATTATGTTTGTGTGATAAAATTTTCAAAGTTATAGCGAAAAAACGAAATTTTGTTTAATTTTTAATTATTTCATATTCTAATTAAAAATTAGAAAAAATCGCTCCAAGGTGCACATTTTCGACCTCCAAGGTATACATGTACCAAATTTGGTATCTGTAGGTACAATGGCCTTTTCTTTAGAGCGCTAACACACACACACGCACATTGAGTTTTATTATAAGTGCTAGCTGCCTTTGGCGAGCAGCTGGCTCACCAATCTTACTGTGTTTAAAATTATCAGTTAAATACTTTATGTAACGTCATTGTCAATTAAATATATTTGAAATTTATTTTTTCAATAACTATTTACTCAAAATAATTTGTAGGTTCAAATTTTGATAGATATTTAATTCACTTCCATTTATGAAGGTCTTAAGCCCATAATGCCCTATATTCCTCTCTTAATTAATCTGATCAGCTCTTGCAAAATTTTAACTTTAATTTAAAGTGGAAATGATTAAACTGCAAATTAATATAAAACATTTTTTTAACCAAAACCAAGCATTTTTTAAAAATATAAATAAAAGAATCATTATGTGTACTACTAAATAATTACAATAATTTATGTAATATTTCAAGAATATTCAACAACAAATATTTAGATTCATCATAAAACTCAGTTTTTAGTTTTATTTTCTAAAGGATTTAAATGATGCGAATAATATTTTATTTTATTTTGGTCTATAAGCAAAATTTTAAAAATAATAAGTCGGAAATTTTATACATCTTTTAGTTACAAGGAATCATACTCTATGAAATATTCTTGACACTTCAGTTTTCAAATAAATGGTTCCTATCTTCTGCTATCAAATTTGATCGATTTATGAAGTTTTGAATAGAAATGTTTGGAACATTCAACATTTGCATTTTTAAGTTAGTCAGTCTTGAAAATTCTGGATGTTGATTGGTGTATCATCTTTGGAATTATCGATGAAGTGCTTTAAAATTACCCCTCCTTATTGAATAACGATTTTGAAATATTCATAAATCAGTCAGTTTTAAGACTGAGTTGAATGAAATTTATCTCTTTTTATCTAAAAGCTAAACATTCTTCATTTTTAAAGCATTTATAGACTCATGTTATAATCTATGTAATTATTTACTTCATTTAAACCCTTTTTATAGATGCATTTCTACTATTAAAGGTTACAAATTAACCTTTGGACCTTGAATTGGAAAGATATATATTAAACCATATTTGTCTTGAATAAAGCTTATTTAGTTAATTCATAATATTGTACAAGTCATAAAAAATTTCTTAACATATTCTTTTTAGAAAAATAATGAAATAAATATTGCATAAATACAATGAAATAAATATTGCATATTTATTTCATTTTATGCAGACACGTGTTGACAATTACATTTTTATGTTTAATTTGCAACAATTATTTATTTTTTAAGTTGTTTTTTTTAATTTAATGGCAACAAATTGATAATTTTTTCCCATCACTCGTAATAAGTGCTCATGCAGATTAGATTTTATTCTTTTGTCCGAAATAGATTGTTGAAAAATAGAGTTAAAACATTTCTTTAAAAAATTGTCAAAAATAGAAGCTTAAGCTGTATGTTAAAACTCTGAAACCATTAGAAAGCTAATTTTTTTTTAAATCCTTAATTTGATGTAAAAATCATGTTTGTGTGATAATATTTTAAAAAGTTATAGCGGAAAATCGTCGATATTTTCTTAATTTTTAATTAATTCTGATTCTAACTAAAAATTCGAAAAAAGGTTTCCGAGGTGCACATTCTCGAACTCCAAGATATACATGTACCAAATGTGGTAGCTGTATTGCCAACGGTCTGGTCTGGCATCACACACACACACACACACACATACTGAGCTTTATTATAAGTATAGATGTAAAATATTGCGTATCATGTAATATGTATACTTTTGAATGAAGTAAATTTTTCGGTTCTAGAAAGATTCACCAGAAAATTTATCAAGAAATTTTTCTTGTGTTGACATTTGAGAATCATTGAACTAGATATTCTGATAATAAATCAACAAAAACAAATAGAAAAACAGCACGTTTTTAAAAAAATTCCCCGAAAGATTTCGGCTTTTATAATATTACACTTTAACTTCTCTTTTTTTTAACTTTTGGTTTCTTCAGTAATTATGCACCAGAAGAAAATTGAATATTCTTTCTTTTTTATTTTTCCTATCGATTCTTATTTTTAATTGACTGTTTTTTTTCTTTCCATTAGATACTCTCTGCCAGCACTCCTACGTCATCTGAAAGTGAGTTATTCTTTTATTTTTCTTTAAATTTCTAGTCATTTCTTTTCTTTATCAAAGCAAAAACAATTCAGAAACTTTAAATATGTCAAAAGTAATGGTTTTTTGCAACCTTCATTGAAAGCATTTCAAGCACTAGTGTGGAGAAAGGAGGCGAATATTTAGTTCAGCAGCTGAACGAAATTTTTCATAAAAGTCTAGATTTACTTAGAAATGATTAATTAAAGTGCTTTTAGATTCATCTGCTAATTGATTTCTCTACGACATTTTATAAAAGTTTAGATTTATTTAAAAATTACGAATGAAAAGGTTTTTAGATTCGTCTGCTAATTGATTTCTCTACAACAGAGTTTCCAGATTCGGTCAATTGAAATGCTACTAATTAACTGTTGTGAGAACTAACAAATATCCACATCGATTAGAACTCAAATATGGATGCAATTATTTAACGCTCCGAAAACTCTATTGAATAGGTATTTAAATGCTTACTCATTGAACTTCAGCTGTGCTTTAAATTCGTCTGTGCATTCCGGGCTCCGGTGGTCTGATGGTAAAGTCTCGGGTTCGGAACCGGAGGGTTGCAGGTTCGAGGCCCGATTCTACCGAAGGACCGTTGTGTAAGGGGGGGGGGAATCTCTTGCACGTTAAATCCGTCAAGCCAAACGTCCTCCCTCTGGTGTGGAGAGGGGGGTGCCAGTTCAGGTGTAGTCCTCTGAAAGTGATTCAAAATGATGAAATCCGTCCCCAAATAACCCTAGTGTTGCTCCAAAACGGGACGTTAATAGAACTAAACTAAACTCAGATTCTTGAAACGCTAGTCCTATTTTGAACGGGTGGACTTTTGCAGAAACATAATTGACAGCTAATGAAATGAAAATTTTTACCGCCGTCCGCGGTTCAAAATGACGAGGTCCGTCACAACAAAGCCCTATTGTTACTTCAAAACGGGACTTTAATATAACTAAACAAACAACCGTCTGTACATTCCCAAACATCTGGGGAACCCTACCTGCAATTGATGACTTTGACCCATGAAAGAGTCAAAGTACTATGAATTCATGGCTATTAGTAGTTTAGCTTAGTTATATTAACTTCCCGTTCAAAGCAACACGAAGGCTATTTTAGGACGGACCTCGTCATTCTGAACCACGGTCAGATGACGAGGACGACACTTGAACTGGCACCCCCTCTCCACACCAGATGGAGGACGTTTTGCCTGATAGATTGAACGTGCAAGAGACCCCCTCACATGGCGGTTCTTCGGTGGAATCGAGTCTCGAACCTGAACCCCTTCGGTTCCGAAGCCGAGACCTTACCACCAGGCCACCGCGGCCCATGGCAATTAGTATCAGGGTTCAAATGAAACATGCTTTCGATGGAATAGAGTATCTTCCCACTAAAATCCAAGTTTCACAAATTCTTAAATGTAAAAATGCGTTACAAAACTATTTGATTTAAAAGTTATTCAAATATTAATCTTTTTTTCTCTTGTTGCTTTCTAGGGCGTAGGAGGCATGCAAGGCATGAAGAGGAGGAGGAAAGGCCCATCAGGCCTATGCAGGGTCCCTCTTACAGCCAGGTGGTTGAAGAGGACGTAAGTATTGCTCTGCTACATATTTAGCGGCATTTCTATTTAAATGTTCCAATTTAGGAATCATGTGAACAGAAAACAGATTTTAAAAAATTTATTCCTGAGCAAAAAAAAAAAAAAAAAAAAAAAACCTAATTTTTACTTTTGACCATTTACACCACGAAATTTCTACTAACCCTTTATTTACTGACGGTACTTGAAAGTTCCAAGGCAACCGACTACGTTCGAAGGAAAAAAACTTGAAAAATATGATTTTTTTTAAAAACTATTTTTGGTTTTTATATGTATTATTAATTATAAGCACTCTAAATACAAAAACGTTACAGTAAAAGATCCTTATTCGCGGGGTATTAGTTCCATAAATATGCCGCGTATACAGAAACCGTGAATACGGAACGGTCCTTCATATGGGATACGTTCCTAGGTGACAAAAAAAAAACCGTAAAAAATCAATTTGATTGAAGTTTTGGAATATTTTGCTTAATTATCTTAAGGCTTAGGCAATGGTTTGAAGCATTTTGTCATTTTCTATTGCTTGGCAGTTTTTAAAAGCTCCTTCCATTCAGACGGATACGCAGCAGTCGCATTAGCAATTTGCCTCTTAAAAATAAGACTTCGTTCCATAGACGGATCAATGCTCATAAAGAAGTCGCAAAGCTCATTTGCCATTCACTAAGATTTTTCAAATGAAATGTCACGTTTCCAGTGCTTGTGGAAGCCTCTTTTTCAATGGGCTGTGAATTAAACATTTCCTCCAAGTCGGTCTCAGTCAGATCTTCATCTTGCGATTCATGCCATTCTTGAATGTCACTTGATTCTATCTGTTCGAACCCATCTCACGCTCCATTCGCGATTTCGGCTATGTTTGCAGTTTGCATTTAACAACATACTTTAAACAAAGTTGTAATAAGATCTATTTTACTTTTTTTATGAGTCCATTGGACGGCATTGACGAAGAATATTGGGATGGATACCTATTGGAATCCTTTTATTATTATGTATATACTTATTAGATCCGCGGATAAAGAAATGGTTAGCCGCGAATATAGGAATTAGGTCGCATTTCTTTTATTCGCGAATAGTGAAACCGCGAATGAAGGAAGCGCGAATAAGGAGCTTTTACTGTATTTGAAAATATAATATATTTTGGGAAATAGGACAATTTGTAGTAAATTTTAATGAAATTTAACCAAAACCATTCTACACAAAATTTTAATGCAACAAATATATTTTCCCTTGTACACAAGTTATAGAATATACTGATGAATGAAATGAACCAAAATCTAAGAAGCATTTTGCGATGCAAAGAAGTGACGGGTAAAAATATACGTACATATGCATTTTTTCCATAAAATCGCAACTTAATTTTTTCTCAAAACACCTATAAATGAAAGAGTATTTCACTCACAATAAAACTTTTGGTTCATTCAATTGTGGATATTATTTAAAACACACGCTGACAATTTTATGTAAATACCTCTATTAGTTTTTGGGATATCATGTTAATGGTGGATAATTTTTATGAAAATTAAAATTAAAGATAAATTTTAAATGAAAAATATATTTTGCTTAAAATGCCTCTGGATAATAGGCTAGACCTTTCTTTTCTCAGAAAAAATAAACTGTTTTGGAAAGAGAAAAGTCTGAATGACAAGAAATAACACTTTTAAAAAAAAATCGCCAATCGGGTCGAATTTCAATGTTTTTAATGTAGTCGGATACCTTAAATCCAGCTTATATTTTTACTATATGACTATTTTTGCTGATGATATTCTAAAGAACACGGAGAATACAGCCCAAATAACATAAAGTTAATATAAGTAGGAATTAAAAATATTTAATTAAAGAAAATTGTCTAATTACGTTTTTTCTTAAATAGACTTTAAAAAATGAGATGCAAAATTATTGATAAATGTGTTCATAGCATTTATCAATAATTCATAGCATTTACTGAATTCTTTATCGGTGATGCTTCTCAATAGACGATGCAATAATTTTCTCTTCTCAACATTTCCCTTGTTTTACTGAGCGTTTTTTACTCTACTATCGCCATTTCTGACTAAATCTTATCAGCAACTTTTTGAGACCCAGAATGCAGATCCATGTGTTTTTTATAGTTCTAGCCATACATTTACATTAGGCAATATATGTCCTTATTGTCCACCTATGAACCCAAATCTTGGCTAAAGATTTTCGTCGATTAAAGCTCAAAGCATTTGTTTCGGAATCAATCAAAAAATGATACGGTCGAAGTTTTTCTCAGGCAGATGTAAAGGTTCTCTTCAAATAAGAACCCAACACAGATTGATATCGATGAATCTGGCATGTGACGTCATGGCTCCACTAGTTATGCGACACATCACTCTTTTAATAAGTCTTTTTTTTTTACCCTTGTGGTGATATCTTAACACATTACAGGCGAGAGTTGTAGTACTACGATTTGATCCGCGTTACCTAGCATACTTTCGTCAAGATCCACCGCCCTTTAATGGGTTAACCCCTTCTTTCTAGCTCCCGTGAAAATGACGGGCTGAAATTTCTACCTCTATTTCCGGGCTGGCCTATTCAAAAGTTAGGCGCCAAAAATATTAAAACAATCTATTTCTTATGCCCATAATCAAGTTTATTACTCAATATATACATCAAATGGCTACCCTAGACTATTTGCAATGTTTTTAGAGATAGCTAATTTATTTTAAACAGTACACTCAGTTTTATATAATTTTCTTGAATAAAAAGGCAATTTTATGACCATTTTCTACAAAATTGTGCGACCATTAAGGGGTTAATAAGCCAAATAACATGTACGGGAAACGAGCAATGACTTTTGTCCAGTGGCTATGTTACTAGACTTCAGACCCAAATGTCCCGAGTTCTATTCCGAGCACATCTGACTTCCATAATGGTGACCTCGAACAATAAACCCGCAACCGTCGTGGCGCCATCTACCCGCAACCAGACTCCCTTGACGCAACAATTCACGCACGCTCGACATAACGCTTGGCGTGATAAAAAAAAAAGTTCTTCGCTCGCCAAAGAAAGTTGGGTACAGCGCATTAGACACAACAGCTACACACAGCAACCACTCACTCAACAAACCGATTCAGCAACGCATATCGCTCTTCGGCTCACTGGAGGGCGAGTCTGTGGTAATATCTTAATAAACCCAATAACATCTACGGGTCACGAGCAATTGCTTTTGTCCAGTGGCTATGTTACTAGGCTTCAAACCCAAAGGTTGCGAGTTCTATTCCGAGCACATCTCACCTTGCACATCAAGGTGCACATTTTGAAAAAAAAAATTATTTAAATATTTGAACCATGTACCTCAGATTATGGATGCATTCCATAGTTTACATAAAGCTTGCAATGCAGTTCCATGTATAGTGTGTATCATATCTATTTCGATGTAGGCAAAATCCTCATATTACGTTTTTTACTTTTGTTTCGTCCTATAGTTAATCAATTTTATGTACAGTAAATTGAATTTTACATTTTTGTTCGATCTTTTCCAGATTGTGGCAGCTCCAGCTGGGCCAGCTGCCAAACCTGCAAAGAGCCGTAAGTTTGCTTTATTTTCAATGATTTTTTGTTGTATTTTTAATGATTTAATTCAGTGAATATCTGCTATTGTGTTTCTGTAACGTCTCGAATAACATCCCTTATCACACGGCGAAATATCGTCTGCACTTTCCGTCAGCACTTTTCCGTTTCTACCCTCAGAACCGGTTAAGCAAGTTTCATAATCGACAACTTTTACTAACCAGCTAGAAAATGCCATCGATAGTGACGGAAATATTGTCCGCAAACGAAACTCAACCAATAATGTGAAACTTTGAAATGACGTTACACAAATGACTTCACTTTCGTTGTCGTTTGCTGACAGAAAGTGCCGACGATATTTTGCAGTGTGATAAGGCCTTTATATTTTGTGCCGATGGTTCATTTCGTTAAGATGGGGAGAGATGTGCATTGGTTATAAGCTATGTACGAAACCAGATTACTAGCAGAATCGGACGATTAAATAATCAAAACTTAATAATCAATATTAATTTCGATTCAAAATGAAATAGTACGTTTCAAAATGACAAAAAGAATACAAATTATAAAAATGCATCTTATAGTTAAAGATAAAAGCCCGACAAAAAAAATTTCGGCTATGCGTTCATTTTACTCATTACGTGGTGCCCCTTGGAATCTCGGGAGGTTGGTGACTCTTAAGTAAAGATGCATAATCCACGATTTTTTTAATCACAAATATTTTTGCTATTGCTATTTTTAAATATTTGTTCCAAATAACTGTTATTTTAATCACACTTTTAATTAAAAATTTCTAATTAGAATTAATAATATTTTTAATTAGCGTTAATATTTCATTTATAAATTTAAATAATGTGGGGTTGACAATTTATCTATTTGAGCTAAAGTTTTAAGCTTGATTTTTTTCTCACAACCATCTAATTAATTCATTTATTTGATTAAAGTATTTTCTGAAAAAAATTTTAATTAAAAAGTATCATTTCTTTAAAAAGTTTTCTTTAGTTCTATATTCTGCAAACAGATGGCGCCTGCAAAATGATTGGCAATAGAAGGTAATTTCACGTTCAATTAAAAATGATCTCTATCGACTACTCATATTGTCAGGCAAGAAATCACAGATACTACAAAACTAGCAATTACTTCACTCTTACAAACACTTCCTGTGAATAGCACCAATTACAGGCCTTATCACACGGCAAAATATCGTCCGCACTTTTCGTCAGCAATTTTTTGTTTCTACCCTCAAGAACCGGTCAAGCAAGTTTTTCGACATCGTCCACTCTTTTTAACCAGCTTGAAAATGCTGACTATTGTGACGGAATTATTGTCAACGGGCGAATTTTAACCAATCATGGAAAACTTTGAAGTGACGTCAGTTTCGTTGTCGTTTGCTGACGAAAAGGGCGAACGATATTTCGCCTTGTAATAAGGCCTTTAGATTCTTGAAGGGACCACGAGGGCCTGGTGGTAAAGTCTCAGGTTTCGGCACTGGAGGGTTGCCAGCTCGAGTCCTGATTCCATCGAATAACCACTGTGTAAACAGTTAAGGTGCACGTTAAATCAGATGAAACCAAACGTCCTCCCGCTGGTGTGGTGTGGAAGTTTAAACCTTTGCGAACCGAGTGCTCTTTAGTGTTTCGTCCCAGCAGGTCCGCGTTGGATTTTCAAGTGCGTACCAGTCGATAATTAATACATTAAATAAGAATGCGTATAATACCTATTTCAGATATGCTGCAATGTAGCTCTTATCTTATCTCATTTGGATTATGACTCAAACATATTAGGGTGAAACTTGATACAGAATGTGGCAGAACACAAAGCGATGTCGAACCACACTCGACATAGGACCGCAATGGGTTAAAGGGGGGTGGCAACTCAGGTGTCCTCTTCATCATTTGACCACGGTTCAATACGACGAGGTCTGTTCCAAAATAGCCCTAGTGTTGCTTAAAAATGTATAATAAAACTAACCTTAGTATAATAAAATTAGTATAATAAGTTAGTATAATAAAACTAACCTAAACTCAGATTCTTGAAACACTAGTCTGACTTTGAAAAGATGGACTTTTGCAGAAACATAATCGGCAGCTAATGAAGTGACAATTTTTTTTATCCCCGTCTAAGCTAATTGCCCTCCTTGTTTCATACTCTCATAAATAACAGAATGCCAAATAATTTTAAAAACACATTATTATTTATAAAAATTCTTTCATTAAAAATTCTTATTGGTGTTTTTTTCTCTTTTTCAGCATCTAAAGCGGAGCTTAAGAAAGTAAGTACATTTTTCATTTATTTTCTGTTGTAACATGCTTCTATACAGAACATCCAGAATAGAATATTCTAAATTTGGATATCTATACTAATATATAAATGTGAAAGTTTGGATGGCTGGATGAGTAGATGCTACTACATCACACCAGAACGGCTAGGCAGAATTGGGTGAAATTTAGCACTAAGATAGATTATAGCCAGGAATAGAACATAAAGCTGTTTCTTATTCTGGTTCATTGAGTGGTTAATTCTTTATTAATTGAAAACTAACTTTGGCGCCAAAATGCTGAGACCGAATAAGGCAAAATATGAGTAACGTTCCAGTTTTTTCCCCCCAACAGAAATGTGGTTAGGCTTAGTATGATGTCGATCGATTATTTCAAACGATTCTGTTTATTTCTTAATGTTTGATGTATTAATGAATCGATCTTTCAGATTCATTCTGAAGTACTTTTAAATTAAAAGAAAACAGAATTAAGGAAATAAAAATTTCTAGTCTGCATTGCATTACCCCAACTGGAGTAGGAAAGTGAGACATGAGCGTTGCGCCATCTGACGGTGAAATTTCGCGCGTGATTGTTGACAACTGTATTTTCATTTAAATTAAAAGTTTAAGCATTGTGTGCATGATATTGTTATAGCTATCTCCATCTCGATCAATACATAAAGTGGATTTGACCGGACTTGATTTGCTGTTTTATTTTGGGTATACAATGTAAATAAATTGTTTTTACGTTAGTTGCGTGCTGTTATAAAATTGTATTTATTTCATATATTTTTAGTATGTGCTTTTGGCGTAGGTGTGTTGGCGGATTTGTGCCAATATGTAGGTTGAATTCCGCCAAGGATCGAACCTGCGACCTTTCGATTTTCAGCCGAGTAACTTATCCACTATACAAAAGTGACCACCGATTTTAGTGGCAGTGACTGGCTTATTAAGATGTCACCACATGCTTATACTTTTAAATGTAACGTTTTTAGGTTAAGTTTAATTTGTTTTTGATTTGTCATTATTTTATAGTTTATCATACATATGCATTAAAATTTCCGCATGAACAGAGTCAGAGTCAGAGTTGCAAGTTTCTTCTATTTTTGCAGATGCTCCAGGAGATGGGCGTCAAGTACGAGAAGGCCCAGCAAGAAATCCGGGCACTGCGGGAAGAAAATGCGAGGCTCAGGGAGGTACGAGCTCATTCAAAAATGTTGATTCTGTTTTTATATGTTTCATAAGTAGGCTAAAGTAAAATTTAAGGTACGGCGCCAAATGTGAATTTTTCTTGATATAATGTGAATGCCAAATGTGAATTGTTATTGATATTTTTCTTGCCAAATATTTTAACCCCTGCTTGACCGGTGGCTATCCAATGGCAACCCTAAAGTGGTCTAATGGAGACCAAGATGGCCAATTGGCGAATTTTGTAGAATTTGGCGATATTTTGGCAAGGCTCCGTACCTTAAACTTTACTTTTTACCCATAAATACTTTATAAAGCAGATAAATGCCTTATTAACAAACAGAATTTTTTTTAAATGAAAACTGCTGCATTTGTTATCGAAAATGTCTTAGTAAAATAAGGTTTGGCAAGTTTGAATGCTTTTAATTTGGATTGTCGATAATTAATTTTTTTTTCTGAGTCCATTAACATAAATGAAAAAAATATTGTCACGTCTAAAAATTTAATATATCTATCGTTTTATACATGAAGATAAAATATAGTAACTTCATCTATAGTTACGATTACTTTTTTTTGGTTAATCTTAAATAAAGTAAAAATAAAGCTAGTAATAAAATTAAAATAAATAAAGCATGTAATAAAATTTAAAATAAATAAAGCTAGTAATAAAGTTAAAATAAATAAAGCTAGTAATAAAGTTAAAATAAATAAAGCTAGCTATATTTTTATGTGTGAAATGTTTTCTTCACTTAAATTACGTGACTGTTGATAAAACAAGTTATTTTACCCTTGAACTTTATTAGCATATTCCGTAAAACATTTTCTTAAGAACACTTCAAAACTGGATACGTGTGAATTCACAATTTATTTTGAAACTTTGATACATTCAATATGACTAACATTTATTTGAATTGCTTGTTAAAATTTATAGTTCTAAATGATAGCACTTTTCAAATGTAATTGAATATGGGGGAAGGAAATTACACGACCAAATATCTCAAATTGAGATCAAGTTTAAAGTTTAATCTTTCCATATTTATTCATATTTAGCGTTTGAGTGTTATACACAACAACTTCAAATTTGAGGGAAAAATTTTTCTGTAGGATTTGATGTGGTTGGAACACTTCTATAAATTATATCACCTTGTTTTTATTTCTTAGCTCACTGTTTGAATCACGCGTGATTCACACTTAATTATCTCCTTTATGACAATGAAGATATAGCAAAGTATCTTATTAGTGACTCATGCCAAAGCTCATGTCTGGCAATAATGTGTCTGAAATCATTGAAGGTGGTTTGAATAGTTATGTTCTTATACTCAGTAATTGTGTACAGACAGACACAGAAAGAGTGAGACAGACACAGAGTGTGTGAGAGAGAGACAGCATAAGTGCAGAAAAAATGGAAATTGGATTTCGTAACTGTTGAATACCAATGTCCTTATTTTTACGTTTTAATACCGTCCTTTCATCTTTTTACAATGAAATTCCTTTAATCCATTTGCATCATTAGCGTATATCTACGCTCTATTTTCCTGGTCACTATCACTGGAGCGCATATATATGCTGTATCCTATTCTATGCTATGCACATAATATGATATACACTGAAATGACAAAAGTCATGGGATAGCAATATGCAAATATACAGATGGCAGTAGTATCGCAGCGAAAAAGTATAAATGCGCATTTCGTTTCCCAGAGCTTTCATTTGTGTTCAAGTTATTCATGTGAACAGGTTTTTCGTGATTTATGGCGGCACGACGAGAATTAACAGACTTTGAACGTGGAATGTTACATGGAGCTAGACGCATGGGTCATTCCATTGCGGATATCGTTAGTGAATTCAACATTTCGAGATCCACAGTATCAAGAGTGTGCCGAGAGTATGAAATTTCAGGCATCACATCCCATCATGGACAGCGCAGTGGGCGACCACCTGCACTTAACGACCGAGACCGCTGACGTCTGCGTAGAATGGTCAATGTTAATAGACACGCAACACTTCGTCAAATAACTGCAGGAATCAATGGGGGACGTAAAAGGGACGTGTCCGATAGGACTGTGCGGCGAAATTTGTCTTCCTTGGGCTATGACAGCAGAAGACCGACTCGAGTGCCTTTACTGACAGCACGACATCGCCTGCAGCGACTCTCCTGGGCTCGTGAGCATATCGACTGGTCCCTAGAGTAGTGGAAAACCGTGGCGTGGTCAGATGAGTCACGATTTCAGTTGTTACGAGTTGATGGTAGAGTTCGAGTGTGGCGCAGACCCCACGAAGCCATGGACCCAAACTGTCAGCAAGGCACTGTTCAAGCTGGTGGTGGCTGCATAATGGTGTGGACTGTTTTTACATGGCATGGACTCGGTCCTCTGGTTCAACTGAACCGATCATTGACTGGAAATGGTTATGTTCAGCTGCTTGCAGATCAGTTGCAGCCATTCATGGACTTCACGTACCCACACAACGATGGGATTTTTATAGATGACAATGCGCCATGTCAGCGGGCCCAGAACTGTTCGCGATTGGTTTGAAGAACATTCAGGACTATTCCAGCGCATGATCTGGCCACCTAGATCGCCCGATATGAACCCCATCGAGCATTTATGGGACATCATCGAAAGGTCCGTTCGTGCCCAAACTCCTGCACCATCCACACTTTCACAATTATGGACGTCTATACAGACAGCATGGCTCAATATTCCTGCAGAGGACTTCCAACGACTTGTGGACTCCATGACACGTCGAGTTGTTGCACTTCGCCGGGCAAAAGGAGGACCAACACGATATTAACAGTCATCCCATGACTTGTGTCACTTCAGTGTATATTCATATTACATACTCTATACCTATATGCACCTGACATTTCAAATATGACCACACTGCACAAAATGACTCGCAAATAATACTCAAAAATGATATTCCCTACTTTTATACAATTTTACACCTAAATATGGTATAAAAATTTTTCTGTTGTATGGACCTTTTTTTCATATGATGCAAATGGGATAATTTGAATCTTAGGACCAATGGAGTTTGCACAGTGAATAAATGAGTTCCAGATTACCTGATTGCATTGCATTAAAAACACGACTGCATTCTGAACGTAAAGCATTTCTTTTTTCTCATTTACAAAGTGTACAAAGAGAACGTACTGAAATGGATCAAAACTTTCAATTCGTGACTTTGACCAATTTCAGGGCCTCGAACCATCACGAGTACAAGAAGTGCAGTTTCGAAATAATTGCCTATGTGTATGAACATGATAATTAAAAAACAAAGTAACTTAGAGCTAGATAGGCGAAATTTGGTATTTGGGCTCTACTCCAAATTCATACATTTCTATTAAGTTAAAAAATTCATTCAGAGTATCTTCGTATGATTGACCGAATATAAGTCAACACGATAATTACAAAACGAAATGAGTTAGACAAAATTTATTGCAGAGATTTAACGTCCACAATTAAATTCCTTATGAAATTTATCAAAGAATTGATTTCTTGATGGTTTGTATTTTCAGACATATAAGAGTGATAACTCAAATGCAATGATTTAGTTCTATGAAATTTGGTGTGTTGTCTTGATCATAATTGTACTTAACAGTCCAAAATACACATGCGATTCTTGGTATTTATATATTTTCCGCATGTGTGGTTTAACAGCTAAATATTATAAATCAGAAAGAAGATTAAACTCGCAACAAAAATTAATATTAAACTTAATATTAAAATTAATATAAACAAAAATTAATATTAAATATTAGAACATACTAGGTAATTACGGCCTTGCCCAAGATAATTTTATACGAGAAAGGAGCAACATTTCTATTGGTCTAGAAAGTTTTAGAGAAGCCACTCACTCTAATTTAGGTTTTTCAGTTATCATGTGTAAAATTTATCTACCCATCCCTCGTCATTTTGAAATTACTTTTCGTTGGTGTGGGGTGGAAGTTTGGAGGGGGGGCGCCAGCTCAGGTGTCGTCCTCGTTATCTGATCATGGTTCAAAATTACGAGGTCCGTCCCAAAATAGCCCTAGTTGTTGCCTTTTTAATAATTTGTTCTGTAGAATGAGATCAATTTCAATAATTTTTCAAAAAAATTATTTGTAAACATCACATCTAAATAGAGATTTTAAAGAATTATGTAGTCAAGAGTTAATAGTTTAAAAATTATTTGGTTGGGAGTTCCTGAGTGACTGTTCATTAAATATTTTTGTTCTCAAAATTCTTTTTCTTGAAATGTTTGTTTTTCTCCTACAGAGAGAGAGCACACCTGTCCCTGCCCCGAGTCCTGTCTCCCCTCTGGAGGAGGAAGAGGGTGAGTTTTTCTATTAGTTTGTTTCAGAATTATAGAAATATAAATTTTTAGTTGATTTTTCCCTCTCTTAATTCTTTAATTTATGCAAGTTTTTATATTATGATGGTTTTCTTACATTTTACACTCGTAAATTCTCAATGACAACACTGAGTATATATGGGTACGCTTAGAACAGTATATATGGTACACTTAGTATATGCGCTTAGTACAGCATATGAGTATGAGTATATATACACTTATTACACATATGAGTATATATACACTTATTACACATATGAGTATACACCAATGAGCCATTACATTATGACCACCTCCATCAATGAGCACGGGCTCGCCCAGGAGCAGAACCACTGCGCGTGCCTGGTTGATATTGGAGTATATAAAACGGGTATTCAGTGTCTTTCTAAACATAGTGCTATTAGCGACATAATGGGAAAAGCAGCGGATTTACCAGACTTTGATAAAGGTCAAATCGTTATGGCTCGGCGACTTGGAATATCAATATCAGAAACGACGCATTTAGTGGGCTGTTCACGTGCAGTTGTTGTGAGCACATATTAAAGGTGGTGCAGGGATGGTGAAACGGCAAGTCGCCGGCCAAAAGTGTGTCGTTCACGGTGCATTGATTCCAGAGGAGAGCGGAGATTGATACGCATTGTTCCCCGTGACCGAAGGGCTACAACAGCCGAAATCACCACCAGCTACAACAGTGGTGTCCCAGGCAGTGTTTCTCAATACGCTGTGCAGCGTACATTGCTGCGTATGGGCCTACGCTGCCGGAGGCCGAAGCATGTCCCTGCACTAACTGAACGTCATCGCCAGATGCGTCTGCTATGAGCCAAGAAACAACGGAATTGGAGACCAGAGGAATTGAAGAAGGTTGCGTGGTCCGATGAATCATGTTTTCTGGTCCATCAAATCGACGAGCGTGTGAGAATACGCCTATTTCCAAATGAATCCCTTTCTCCCGGATGAACAGTTGGACGGAGACAAGCCGGTGGTGGGGGTATTATGGTGTGGGCAATGTTTTCATGGAGCACATTAGGACCCATAATACCCACAGAACAATCCTTGACGTCTGGAACATCTTCGCAGGCCAGGTTCACCCATTCATGGCAACAGTGTTTCCTGCGGGGTATGGCGTGTACCAACAGGATAATGCACCATGTCATAAGGGTCGAATCGTCATGGATTGGTTCGAGGAACATTCCAGTGACTTTCAAGTCATGTCTTGGCCCCCAAACTCACCTGAAATTAATCCAATATAGAATTTGTGGTCCTACTTGGAAAACCAAATTCATGCTACCACGCTACCCCCTCGCAATGTGAGGGAATTGCAGGACCAGTTGGTAAGCGCTTGGTACCAGATACCTCAGACTACCTATCAGCTCCTTGTGGAATCAATGCCACGGCGGGTACGAGCAGTTTTGAAGGCTAAAGGTGGTCCTACATGTTATTAGCAGGGTGGTCATTATGTAATGGCTCTTCGGTGTATATACACTTATTACATATGAGTATATATACACATATATACATGAGTTTATATGCACTTAGTATAATATATATGCATATAAATGGGTACACAAGTATATAGTATATATAAGTACACATTTGAACCTCTGAAAACTTTTTGAATTGAGATGGTATATATATATATATATATATATATATATATATATAAAAATAACAGAAAAACTATTAAAAAAAAAAAAAAAATTGAAAAAAAGAAGAATTTGTCAATATTCATTTCACCTAGAATCTATATTAGGGATATTTAACCGACTTTTTTTATACTTAATTTCATTACAAACAAGTTGCTGGTTTTCGAATTAAATCGATCACACACAAAAATTTATGAAATCAAATTTTAATAGTAGAACATGATTTATTAAAACACAAATTTTTCATTGCACAATATAATGGAAATCTTAAACAATCCTTAAATATAATGCTTTCAAAATTGAAGTAAGATTTATCTCAAAAATTTTCAGATATAATGAAATATACAAAGTGTAATATAAATATTTTCTTTCAGAATACATAAAAATATTGGCAGAGCTCTTCTTTTCAGCATATTATGAAGTCATAGCCATTACAGAATAAAAAGATCCATAATTTTAAATATACATTCCCACTGAATATAAAGCATTTATTTTCTTTAAAAATTTTACATGGAAAAATCCTGTTATAAAAAGCCTTTTTATTAGGCTTCAAAAAAATTAAAATCTGGAATAATTTTTATAATATTTTATAAGTAAATATAAATTTTAAAATCTTAAGAAAGCAAATTCAAGATTTTTATCTAGCTAAATACAAAACATTCATTTAATCTCCCGTTTGATGTGCAATTTATTTACACAACTGAGGATAATCTTTTGAGCATCTTTACATCAATTGCCAATGAAATGCTTTTTTAAAAAAATTATTTAAATAGTTGTATGTATTAGATTTATTGTCAACATGGGTACACTTAGTAAAAATATATAGGCAATATATTTCAATTAAATAAAGCAAGATTATCTAAATTTAGCTTACATGCTTGATCATCTGAAAAAAAAAAGACATGTGAGTATTTCTTGAAAAGTTATTTTCTTAAAAAAAATAAATATCTAGAATTAACATCTAATCCTATAACTTCTTAAATGATATAAACAGGTTCACTAACAGAAAAGTATGATAAGCTGTACCGGATTCAAAATATTTGTATCCTGTGCAGCTTGCAATTCTTACAAACATAATAACACAATATTTCATTAAATAATTACATTCGTAAATGATTGAAAGATACTTTTTATATGCACGCTATAATTGCATTTATTAATAAATAAATTTGAAATGCATTAAAAACAATTTCCCCTCTTTTTCCCTCGGAGCAAAATTTTTTTCCTGCCCCCAGACGCTTCTATATTTGTGCTGCCGTTTCGTGGGGGCGCCACCGGCTGCATTTCGTTGTAGTTATGAAGATACGCATAAGTTTTGTTTTGTTGAAATAAATTTTGTTTAGAGTTAAAAGTTCTTTTATTAAGCTGCTGGTAATTGTCTCTTATTTTGGTGTTATTTGTCGGTTTAAGGGAGGAAGACAACTTTTATATCTGAGCACATGTATATATTGCATATAAAGTTACTAAGGGCACCATCTACTGGCACATTGTATAATTATAACTAACATTTCAACAGGTTTAATAAATCAACTCTGGGGCATTTCATTCTAGATAGAAAAATCCAACGGAATTCAATGATTTTTTTAGTTATATAGAGGGAATTTAAGTTAACATAGAATCTAACTCTTAGGAACAAACTGTTTAAATATTTTTCATAACTTGCAAAATGAAATACCATTGCATACATATTCTGAATTTATTGAATTCATTAATAATAAAGAAAATATAGAAAAACTTTGCAAAATTAGCAGGTTAAATATTTTATAAGACCAATTATAAAAGTTTAACTTTGAGCAATAAAGTTCTACCCACATTTTCAGCATTTGTAATTGTGATGACTCTGAAATATAATTATCACATTTCAGATCTGATAATTTTAATGGAGTTTTACAGTATTCATTAAAGTTTAAAATTTTGCTCATTATTTCTTCTAAAACTTTCACTCAGAATCTTTTAGAAAGGAAATGTGTAAAGATTTTTACACCTTTTTGCTCTTTGTTCACTCTCTTGCAAGTTCAAGCTAATATTGAAAAACTATTGTTAGTTAGAAATTAATCACCAAACATCACATCAGCAATCATAAAACTTTTGGTTTTTAAAAACTTAAGATTGGAAGGTATTCGTATTTTGAAAGGGGATACAAAATTTTGTTTAAAAAGAGCCCTGAAACTACATGCATTTACGACTGCAAGTAAATTTGCTACTGTACAAAAATGCCAAATACTCTTTGAATTATTAGTGTAGACTATTATTAAAATTTTAATATGTATTCTTTATTGTATATCGATTATAAAAAAGGTAAAGGAAATCGATGTAGCTTGCATCTGGTTTTAATTTTTGCATTTAAATAATACAATGTTCTGTCCAAAGTCATAGTAAAGTCCTCTGCTGTTATTGCATTTTCTTGAAATTATGATTTCTAAATTAATATCCCTAGGTTAAAAAAAACTTAACTGGAAATAACATTGTTTCCATTCGCTAAAGAAAATTTCATTTAATGTTAATGGCATATTTTCGAAAACTATAGACACAGATTTAATTTTTTGCATTGCTTTCAGAGGAGAGGCCTGCTGGATCCCCCCGGGCAAGTCCAATGGTTGATATCCCATTGGACATATTGGCTGCAGCAGAAGTTCTGCCAAAAAGAAGATCTGGCAGAAGGGTAAGTAGGAGCGAGTTTTTTTTTCTTCTCATGTTGGCTACAATTATATGCCATATTTTTATTTAAATAGCATTTTGATATACACCTTTATTCTCCAAATGCACACTTATATAGAACTAGTCACTTTTGGACTCTTCCTATACAGTTCTGAACCCATTTATTCCATTTTTGGAACACCTCTCACAGAAAAATTTATATATATATTTTTTACCTAACATATAGAAATGTCATGCAAAAATTCAAATTTTTTAACCCTAGTCATAAATAATTTAATTTAAATTCAATAGGTGTGACATTTCTTTCAAGGCACTATTACCATACCACTCGAAACAAATTCTACACAACCTATAACATTTTTATCATTCAAGTCTCATAATAAGAAAGGTTTTAAAAAACAAATTTATTAATATTCAAAACATTTTAGAAGGGGAGCTCCTGTATAATTGTTCTTTTAATACTTTTGTTCTCAGAATTAATTGTTTTTTTTTTAAATGTTTTTTTCCTACAGAGCGTCGCCACACCCATCCCAGTCCTGAGGCCGGTCACCCCTCAGCTGGATGTGGAGAGTAAGTTTTTTCATTTAGCTTGTTTCAGAATTATAAAGATATAAATTTTAAGTTGCTTTTTCCTCTCACCTAATTTCTCGAATTATGCAGGTTTTAGAAATTAGGTTGGTTTTCTTACGTTTTACATGTAAGATAACTTTCTGATTTTTATGAAACTATATTGTGTGTATTTTATGGCAGATCGTACATTTTAAACGGACTTTTTTTGCAATTCACCTTTATTTATTTAATTTTTAAGTGATTTTTCTTGTTTTCTGATCTTGTTGCTAGAAACATTGTAACCTGCAATAAATGTAACAGAGTGACTTTACTATAAGTGCAGGGCCGTGGTAGCCTGGTTGGTAGAGCATCAGTCTCGTAACCAAAAGGTAGAGAGTTTTGTTGTCGTCTCGGCCAAATTCCTACGTGTTGGCTAGTGGCATTTGGGGCACATTCAATAGGTCGTGATTGCAAAGTCCTCCAAGTTCCCATAACCTCTGGGAGTACTGAATCAGGGATGAGTCGGTCTCTGATTCGGATATAAATTCTAACTTGTGGATGGATGGATGGATGAATGAGTGAATGAATGAGTTCAATCGCCCCCTCAAAAGGGTTGTGTCGTGTGTTTTCGAGCAAAGTCGTCCTTTCACCTGAACGGTGCTCGTTCACAACGAAAGGCGCATACCTCTGCCTTAATTGAAACAGTTCTGCTAATTCGGCTTGGTTTGACCAAGTGGTATTACAACAACAACGTTGTATAATCGTAGACTCGCACTGACAACACTTTATTTTAATTATTTTTTGAATCTGATCATTTAAGTAATTTTTATTATATGGGGGAAAAAAAGAAATATATTTAAATCATCTGATTAATGCCAATAAAAAAAATGTACTTTTAATCTGTTGAGCACCATTTTGATCATTGCGACTGATAATATTTGTTCTTGTTGTACCACATGAATAATCTGCTTGCCAATTTACTTCTCATCCAGGTTACAACATTCACCAATGATTAACAATTTTTTGATCCGTTCCTCAATCGTTCACGATTGACAAAACAAAGCCTTTTCTGTTAAAAAGATTCAAATACTCTGAATTTCTAATTTTTTTTGTAATTTCATGGCCTTTTTTATATAAAAAATGTTTGTTTTATTGTTTTCCAAAGTACTGCCCATAGCTAGATACTATTTTCTCCCATATTTTTGGCAGCATGACTACCAAAAATACCTTTAATATTATTAACTACAATATCACAAGCCACAAACTTGATCGAAGAGAATCAATTTCTAACAGAACACAGTGTACAAAATGTGAGAACTGCTTTTAAAAACATACTAGGATTGTTCTGAAGTATTATAATGCAGTCTTGCCCATATCTCTAGGCTCTAATGATGATGAAAGCAGATTCTATTGATGAAAGCAGATTCTATGAACTAGATGGGAAGCTTGCTTGACTTAATGTGTTAAATTGTTCTTGGCTGAAATTATTTTATATTCATGAGAGATTTGTCTTATTTGTGTGCAAATGTTTAACTAATACAGAACTGTGGAAATATCGATGTTACAGATTTGTTTTTCAGTACATTTAATAAATCAACTCTGAGGCATTTCATTCTAGATTTTAAAAAAATCCAATGGAATTTAATAATTTTTGGTTATTAGGAAAGATAGAATTTAAGTTAACATAGAATTTTACTCCTAGTAACAAACTGTTTAAATATTTTTCATGACTTGCAAAATGAAATACTATTACATACATATTCAGAATTTATTGAATTTAATAATAATAAACCAAATATAAAAAAACTGAAAAATTAAGCTGGTTAAAATCTTTTATAGGACTAATTATAAAAGTTTTATTTTGAGCAATAAAGTTCTAACCACATTTTCAGAATTTGATATTGTGATTGACTATGAAATATAATTATCACATTGTAGATCTGATAATTTTATCAAGTTTTACTGTATTGTGTAAATTTTAGCCTCTGAAATTTTTTTCACTATTTCATCTGAAACATTCATTTGTGGAATTTTTAAATTAATTGTGTGAAGATTTTGAAACCTTTTTTGGTTTATGTTCACTCTTTAGCAAGCTCAAGCTAATATTGAAAAAGTGTTGTTAAAGAAGAAACTAAAAAAGTTATTATCCAAACAATTTATTAACAATCATAAAATTGTGGTATTTAAAAACTTAAGAATGGAAGGTATTCATATTTTGAAAGGGGATACAAATTTTTGATTAAAAAAGACCCCCTAAAGTACACACATCTACCATTGTGGGTAAATCTACTACTGTATAAAAATATCAAATATTCCTTTAATTATAGGTGTAGACTATTATTAGAATTTTATTATGTGTTCTTTTTTATTGTATATTGATTAGAAAAAAGGTAAAGGAAATTGATGTAGCTTGCACCTGGTTTCAAATTTTGGATTTAAATAATAAAATGCTCTGTCGAAAGACATAGTAAAGTGCTCTGCTGTTATGGCATTTTCTTGAAATTATAATTTCCAAATTTATATCCTTAGGGTTGAAAAAAAAACAACTTAAGTGGAAATAAATCTTTGTTTTTATTTGGTAAAGAAATTTCATTTAATGTTAATGTCATATATTCGAAAGCTATTGACAAAAATTTAATTTTTGCATTGCTTTCAGGGGAGAGCGCTGCTGGGACACCACGGGCAAGTCCAGTGGTTGATATCCCATTGGATGTGTTGGCCCCAGCAGAGGAGCAGCCACCACGAAGATCTGGTGGCAGGGTAAGTAGGACCTAGTTTTTCTTTCCTTTCTCTGTATATATATAATTGATACAATTATATATGCCATGCATTTATTTAAATAGACTTTTAATGCACACCATAGTTTCCTAACTTGGGTGATAATGCCCCCTTGCTTGAAGCTTTCAGGGGGCGATGAAAGACCCAGAGAAAATTAGGGGGCGTTGATATGGCATGAAGGAGCGTTAGAGGATTAACCAAATAGAGTGTACAATAACTTCAAGGCACGATTAAAGAACATTTTAAGCATGGACAGACCAGATTGGGTTTTAGGATCATTTTTCCAATGTCAACACAGCAGGATCACCTTAGTTAGAAGAACTAATAGAACTGACGACAAATGAGGATCTAAAAATTAAATTCAAGATTTTATACCTAGAACGTGGGCTGCAGAAGTCTATTTCGCAACTGCATTCAGGATTATGGTCTATTGTTCAACAACTTCTGATAGCATACCTTTCTTCATATTTAGCAGAACGTGCATTGAGTGCTGCGGCAACATTGGTAACGAAAAAGAGCTATCGGCTCCATATTACTGAACGCGGTGACTTACAATTGCTTTTAAGTGAAATTGAGCCTGATGTTAACAAGTTCCTTAAAATGCATCAAACTCAGCCTTCTCTTTAGTTGTTACAAATTTGATGTATTTAAATTTTAATAAAAATACTTTTAAATATAATTAAGTATGCATTTTGATGGTTCTATGAAACTGTCAATTTATTTATTTAGAAAGCAATAGTTTATTATGAATTACTTCGTATTGTCAAAATCGATGCTTGTTATTATGACAGGCAGGGATTGTAAGGTAATTGTATGTAAGCTAAAATTTTTATTCCTCTTTTTTTAAATAAAGAAGAAATTCAGTAGCGTTTCAATTTCAAAAATATTCTATCCATTAGATTTTTTTTTATTCTTGTTTTCACCATGAATTATGTATGCTCTTATTTATCTGGCGTGGGAGGGGGTGGGGTGATATTGAAATATTCTTTAGAAAAGGGGGCGTCAGTTCAAAAAAGGTTGGGAAGCTCTGATGTTCACCTTCATTCCCCAAATGCACACTTATATAGAGTTAGACAATTTTGTCCTCGTCCTATAGAATTATTAATTTAAGTTCAACAGGCTTAACATTTCCTTGAAGGAAAGTAGGAACCATACCACTTTCAGATAAATTCTACTCAACCTATGGCATTTTTATCATTGAAGTCTCATCACAAGAAAAGTTTAAAAAAAAAATTACCAATATTCAAAACACTTTTGAAGGGGAGTTCCTGGATCACTGCTCTTTTAATATTTTTGTTCTCAAAATTATTTGTTTTCTAAAATTTTTTTTTTTTCCTATAGAGAGTGGCCACACCCATTCCTGTTCTGAGGCCAGTCATCCCTCAGCAGGATTTGGAGAGTAAGTTTTTTTTAAAAATTAGCTTGTTTTAGAATTATAAAAATATAAATTTTTAGTTGCTTTTTCCCTCGCCTAATTCCTCAAATCATGCGTGTTTAAATTATGTTTGTTTTATCTTGTTTTATTATTAATAAAACGGGAATTTTATTAATATTTTGAATTATGTTTGACATTAAACTGATAAACTCTCACTGCCAACACTTTATTTTAATATTTTTTGAACCTTATCATTTGAGTAATTTATATTGCATGGGGAAAAATAAAGAAGTATCATATTTAAATTGATATATTGATGCAAAAAAAATGTATTTTTAATTCGTTAAGCACCATTTCAGTCATTGTGATTGACAATTTTGTCTTTCTTTTGGGTTGCATCAATTATTTATGATTGCCATTTATTTTATATCCATGAGATATTTGTCATATCTGTATGAAAATGTTTAACTGATACAGAACAGAGAAAGTATCGATGTTGCAGATTTGTTTTTCAGTACATGTAATGAATCAACTTTTAGGCATTTCATTCTAGATTGAAAAATCCAACGGAATGTAATTATTTTTTTGTTACAAGGAAAGACAGAATTTAAGTTAGCACAGTATCCAACTCATAATAACAAACTGTTTAAATATTTTTCATTACATGCAAAATGAAATATTATAGACATATTATGAATTTATTGAACTCACTGATAATAAAGAAAATATTGTATTGTAAAAGTCTGCTAAATTAAACCGGTTAAAATCTTTTATAAGACCAGTTATGAAAGTTTTATTTTAAGCCATAAAGTTCTAACTGCATTCTCAGAAATTGAATTTGTGAAGGACTTTAAAATATAATTATCATATTACAGATCCAATAATTTTTTCAAGTTTTACGGCATTTTTTAAAGTTTAAACCTCTGAAATTTTCTTTCTTCTAAAACTTTCCTGTGTAGAATTTTAAAAGAATTAACTGTGCAAAGCTTTTCAAACCTTTTTGCCTTATGTTCACTTTTTAGCTAGCTCAAGCTAATATTGAAGAAGTATTGTGAGATAAGAAACTAAAAAATTATAGTTTCCAAACATTTTATCGACAATCATGAAGCTTTAGTATTTAAGAACTTAAGAATGGGAGGAGTTCATATTTTGAATGGAGATGCAAATGTTGATTAAAAAGAGCCCCAAAGTGTACATATTTACAAAGTGGGTAAATCTGTTACTGTATAAAAAAACAAAATACTCCTTGAATTATAGATGTAGAGTATTAATTCTTCTTTATTATTGTTTACTGATTAGAAAAAAAAGTAAAAAAAATCAATGTAGCTTGAGTTTGATTTTACTTTTTGCATTTAAATAATGAAATGTCTTGTCCTTAGACGTAGTAAAGTGCTTTGCTGTTTTTGTATTTCCATACATTTTAATTCCCAAATTTAAATCCTGTGGATTAAAAGAAAATTTAACTACAGTAAAAGCTCCTTATTCGCGTTTCCTTCATTCGCGTTTTCACTATTTGC
>JAPMOQ010029938.1:0-33627 GCA_026543055.1 Argiope trifasciata
TAAATATTACATTCCAAATTTCAGTTAATTACGTATAAGAATACCTGCATTTGCATGCTTGCAAACATATTGACAGAAAAATTTTCCATCCTTTGACAGATTTGATTCAAAATTTGTTAAGAAACTCATTTTAGAGGATAAATAAACATGAAAAATTTTATTAGTCTAACTCTTTGATTTTTGTATTTATTGAATTCATATGTATTCGAATACCACACAAACAGATTCTGCTCAAGGGATTTCGTTCAAATTTCAAAAAATATCAACAAATCTGTTCTGAATCCCATATACTAAGCTTCATTCGCTTAACTCAAAGACATTTTGTTGCACTGAAATTCAAAGTTCATATTTTCTAAAATCCGTCATTCTACTGAATTATGCATCTGTATAATTCAATAGAACGGTGGATACAAATGTATCGAATATCAATTTTTAATATTTTATTTCAAAGAATCTCGTGAAATAATGATTACACATGTCTGAAACAAAATGAATTAACAACATTAATATATTTTATATGAAAAGAAATGATATTAAAGACGAAATCAATTTTAAGAGCGGATCATCTGAAATTTTCTTATGCAAAAGAAATCGACGAACAGAACCCCGATGGAATTTATTTTAATTTCGGAATAACAGAGCGTTGATTTAATTAGTATTAGGATGAGAATTGATGACATAACAAAATGGTTGAAAACGAGAAGACATGGACTCACCTACCCAAGAGAATGAGCTCAGTAAACTCACAGGGAATCCAAAGAAGTAAAAGAAATTTCAAAAACAACAATGTTTTGTCTGACAAAAAGATTTAATTTTGCTCGTCTTATTATTTTCTGAGGAAAATTCTATAATCTTTGCACACTAAAAAAAAAATTTTAAAGGTTTTTTTTTAAATACTATGTAGCATAGATCTTATTGCTTTATTTCGTTTTGTATTAAGAAATTTCCAAACGGCACAAAAGGTAGAAAATTGGCATATAACCAAAATTCAGAATTTTAAACTAATCAATTTGGATGCAAAGCTTTTATAACTTGGGAACAAATGCCATACAAGAATTTTAATTTCATAAAGTTTTTTTTACTTAAATTGGCTGTACTGATTTTACTAAGACCACATCATTGATAGTAGCTCGCATTTGAAGCGTTTGAATATTGAACTGAAATGAATATTTGTGTCATTCAAAACTAACAAAATAGTATAAAAATATGAACAAAAATCCAAAATGATAAGGCCAATTAACGTTAGCTGGATCCTATATCCTAGGAAATATCATCGCATTTTTTTATAATTACCTTCATTCTAAATCTATTTTCCTGAATAATCAAACTGAATTAACCGATAAAAACCAATAGAAGACTTCACTTCTAGAATAAAATATCGTTCGAAATACTGGAATGATTTGTGCAAAATCTAAATATAGCAACTTTTTATCACTGATATACATTCTTGATGATGTAGAAATCATAATAATAATCCGATTCCGTTACAACAATGATTTATTATGGTCGCTTGATGAAGCCAAAATTAAAACTTCTTCATCAAGTACCAGCGTCATTCGCTTGTCACTTTGCACTGGAATCAAATTTTGGCTGAAATGAAATTTATAAGTTTTTAATTATTGTCACTTATTTTGACACAAAGGATGACACATTTCACAACGGCAAAAATTTATTATGAATGAGTCATTATGATTAAATCTTATGGATTAAGTGATTTATGACTTTTAATATATTCCGATTGAAATCTAATCGCACTTCTCGGAACTCTCACCAACACAAACTCTTACCGATGTCTGCCATCAACTCCAACGCTTCTCTTCTCACTCTTCACTTCATATCCTTTCGGTCATGAAGATAGAACAGCTGCATTGAAGTTAGAAGAGTGGCAGCTATGTTAACTATTATTAAATATAAAAGTAGAAGAGAAATAGTATTCTTAACGAGAGATTTAAAGCAATTTTCCAAATACTGGTGCAAACTTTAAAAAAAAATTATTTTTAATCATTCTTAGTTTTTAAAGTATTCTGAAAAGGGAAAAAAAATGGTAACGAAAATCATGAATGTAAATTATTAATTTCAAAGCAAAGTCTATATTTCAAAAACAATTATATTTTCATTAAACAGAATAAGATCTCTTTACCAACAGACTCAAATAAAAAGACAAAACTCAACTTGTGTAATATTTTTAAATTATTCTAAAGGTAATAGTTATTTTTTAAACATGATCATTACATAGTTTCAAAATTCGATTGCATGACAACAAAATATAAATTATATAAAATTTTCCTCACTTAAATAAATTCCGTTGACCCAGATGGAATCTAAATTCAGTAATTTATTTCTCTGACAATTAGTTTCTTATGATATAGTTTTAAAAAGTGTATATAAAAAAAACTACTATGCCATTTTATTTCATATAATTACAAATTTCAGAAACATTGAAAACCAAAGCCTGATTGTTTATTTGAACATTACAATATAGTATGTAAAGAATCAATTTTGCAAAACAAAATCCTGTAAAAAAAAACATTATCATGCATTAAGAAATTATATTATTTTCTTGATCAGTTTTAAAATTAATCCAGCATACGTGGAAAACATTTTTCTAAAATTAATTATCTGAATGAAAGAACTTCACTCCTTTAGAACACTATAAATATTGAAATTTCCATAATTTTTTTCAATTAAAATAAACTGCATAGCTTTTTCTCAGGTTCGTCTAAACGTCTGAACGATATAGATATTAAATAGACTTCCAGACTACTTATTATTTATTCGTGGTCTCCAGACTCAAACAATTCTTTAACTTCTCGCTATGCAACCTCATAATTCACTGGAAATGTCTACCTTTGATAGCTGACTCTGACTCCGAAATTAGAGAAATTTTCATTGCAGTCTCTTGGCAGTTCTGTTGAAACCGATAGAGACAAGAATACTTTAAATTAATTAATGGATTTTCTAGGTGACTCTGAATGACATAGATTTTCAATAAATTTTTATTCAATATAAAGGTTTCTAACATAGAATAATTTTCATTCATTTCCAGATTTACAGTTTAAAATAAATTCAATATTTAACACTAAGTTTATCAAGGGGTCCTTTTGATCTCGCTGAGAAAACTTTTCTTTAATTTTCTTCAGGAAAATTATTTCCTTTTTTTCTGAGAAAATTTTAATTAATTTTTTATTTACATTTATAAGACATATAAATGTAAATAAGGCATCACAAATTTTATCTAAATAATAAGACATAAGATATTTCAAATCTTCTCTTTTTCTTTTTTTTTTTTTAGTTTCTGAGGAATATATTTAGTATACATACTTTTACTAAAGGGGTCATTTTGACTATTCAAATTAACATTGCTGAGAATGCATACATTTATATTTAAACATGTAATGGCTTGATAGGGATGCACACAGATATAATTATAAATATTGAAATAATATGTGTTAGTAAAATGTGTGTATATAAGAAGCAAGAAGACAAAGCCGAAAGTCGGTCAAATAGGAGCTATTCTAGGTTGTTAGTAAGACATGTAAGTCAATGTTTCGGCATAAGAATAAATGGTTTTGAAGATCTAGAATAGAAAACAAACACGTCTTTTAGTAAATAAAAGCAGACGAACTGCCATTTCATCGCACCACACCTCAATAAATATATTGAAAATATTTTTTTCATTTTAACTTCATAATAGATAGGTAAATTTATATATTTTTTTTTCTAATTAAATACCGAAAGAGATCATTCTGACCCCTTTGGTGGAAACAGATATAAGCCAACTCATGGTAAACCTAGTGTCAAAAGCATTATATTTCCCTTAAAATGAATTCAATAGCATTAAGAAATAAAAAATATAATTGTTACCCTTAAAATTCAGAAATCAATTAATCTGCATGTTAACTAAGGTTACTTCTTAAAATGCATAAAAATATTTTATTTCTGAAATTGCCTAGATAAATGTACATTACCTATTAGACACTCATTAATATGCACATTTTCTACTTTTCCCTTGTCAAGGTGAAAATAAGATAAAGAAGTAAGGCTGAAACAACATAAACGTTTCTTTACGTTTAAATTAAATGTTGTTTATTTGTTTTGATATCTAAAGTATCAATTTAAGACAGTCGAACAATCAACACATTAGTTGATCGAACCAATCAGCAGTCAATTGAAAAACATCAGTACAAAGAATCAAATGGTGCAATCAAATTGCAAGTTATTTTTGCAAATAAGGAATTTGACAAAATATTAAAACGAAATAAAATATTTACTGTAACAAAAAACAGCAACATTACTATGCGCTTGATTAAACGTTGTTTATTTGTTTTTTGATATCTAAGAAATCAAGTTAAGACAGTCAGTCGAACTATCAATATATGAATTAATAGAATCAATCATCAATCAATTGAAAAACTTCGATTCAAAGAATCAAATGGTTTAAAATATTATTGCAATCAAGGAAATTGACATAAGGTTATTTATATATTTTTCGACATCTAAGGACTATTAATACATTCAAACAAACAACAACATTGATAGAATCAATCGTCAATCGAGTGCTACACCGAGAATCAAATGTTTTAACATATAATTACAATTAAGGAAATGAATTAAAACAGGTAATAGGATAACAGGTAATTTGATAATTAAAATATTTAAGTTAAAATTAAAAATAACTGCTAAAAAGTTAGATAACATCTGATCAGTGACAACTTCTACGGCTTCTCAACATAATAACTACTTTACAACATAATACAACATAACATATACAACGTAATACTTTCAGATTTTTTTATAAAAATCATTGCCTAGAGCAGGAATTAAATTCAAAAATGAATTTCATATAATGAATTTATGCATCATGTAAAATTATCAAATTTAAAACAACAAGGAAAATCATATTTATGAATTAATAACGTTTCTTTTCCGTGCCAGAAAAAAATTACATCAAGGAAAACATAGTAGTCTTACAGTGGTGTTTTAAGCAATTCTTTTCGTGGCTTATATTTCATTTTAAATTAATGAAAAAAATTGTTGAAAAGAATGATGCAAGAGATCATTTATGACCTGCAAAAGAATTGATCAGCTTCCTTGGCATAAGAATCTTGTCTACTAGCTCTGAATAATTTCGTCAAATAACAGTCAGTAAAGGTTCTATTTTCTACCTTTTAGGGACTTTTACTACTCAAAAAACTACCAGTTATTCTGAGAACTATTTGAAGTCATTTTTTTTCTTTCTACTGAAAGTTCTCTTCAACTAAGCAAATTAAATCAACTAAAAATCAACCGAATCGCAAAATTTAGAGCATATTCCAAGAAAAATTGCTTAATTCGGTTGGACAGTTTACCGTGGAGTAAAATAAATCTCTTATACAAGATAGAGGATAAATCTCCTCTCCTAATGCATTTCTTATACAAGATAAAAAATATTTTGGTTTATGAAAGATAATATTAGTTAAAAACTGGAATGAAAGAATAAATTCAGTGGTTCCTTCATATGATGAAGTTCTTTAGAAATATATTTTCACAAAGAAAAGCATTTTTATGTATTACTTTGTAAAGTATGGTAGATGTCGCACCTGAAATTCCAGCAGGAAATGAATGAAAATTATTTGTCAAGGTAGAAAATTAATTTTCATATAGGTATTTTCAAGGTAGAAAAACATTAAACTGTGTATTCTAATAAGCGTAATTATTATAATACAAAAAAATTTTAAAGTCTCAGAACAATGAAATACAAAAAGCAATTTCTGCTAAAAATAATAATAATAATTTCAACATTATAAACATACTTAATGTTGATGATAGAACAAATATTGCAATTTCTTTAAAACCCGAAATCGAACATAATAACGAATTTTGGAAATCTATAACATAAGGTTCTCGATGCAACGAAATCTGCCTTAAATAAATAATTGGAACAGAAAAAGATGGCATCTTATTAATCAGAGCTTATTGTCTTCATTCTAAATGGCCTTTTTACAGAAGTCTTTCCAAAGATTTTCTCAGCAGTGATTGGTCATACCTTCTTACGATCCCTCTTTTTCCTGATTCAATGGAGGAAATTTTTCGCTTTTGTTCCTGTTCTGTGCGATCTGGAGCATTAGGATAAAGGGAAAAACATTAAACTTAATCACACGCGCAATGACCATTTTGCGGATAAGAGGAAATTTGCTGCTTTGTCGATGAAATAGGTTTCGATTTAGGCTATTATCGATTATCCTTTTTCATCAGGACAAGGAAATGGGGGGGTCTTAATGCTTGACATTGTATGGTTATTTAAACATGCTTTTAAAACTTAGTTAAATACATATTTTTTTATTTGTATTTATTTGTATTTTCCTCTTATTTGAAAGATACATTCTACTTTTTACCAGAATTTAGAAGCAATTGATATCAAATGGTATCCAAAAGTTATTTTTTAATTATTAAAAATATAAAACATTTCCACTTAAAAACTTTTCAATGTTCTCTTTTGTACATCCCATTAGATTTATCTCAAATAGGTTTTTCTGATAGATTGTAAAAATTACTGTCTCTTTATATTATGCTTTCAACTCTTAACCAAAATTCATGCTTTAAAAAGAGTTGTAACGTACTCTTTACAGTCAATAGATTGACTGGAAATATGCCAGTATAGGTTGTAAAAATTACTATCACTTAATATTATACTTCCAACTGTTAACCAAAACTCATGCTTTAAAAAGAGTTGTAATGTACTTTTTACATAATAAATAGATTGACTGGAAATATGCAACCATTGTGTTTGACAGAAAAACTTTATATAAAAGGCAAAATTGATTGATTCAAATGTGATACGTTATTGATTAAATATGATATTTTATACATTTGCATACCATTTTTAACTTTATGGATAATAGTTCATGATCAAATACTGAATTCTAAATAAAATCAAATTTTTCATTTGTAAATTAAATATTTTTAAAATAAGTAACCTGATATAAGCTGTAGTGGTCTTTCCAAGACTTTCTCTACAAAATGTACACTCTAATAAAGGTATTATATCAAAGAAAGCTTTATGTAGAATTGTTAAGCATTAGTTACACAATATTAAAGTTAGGAGTGAATTTCGCATTATTATTGAATTTATCATGTGATTCTTAGAGAATGCTTTCAGTAATTAATCCCTGGAATGAGGTTTAAAATATCCAAAAATGTAATTTTTTTAGATGCGTTTTTCCAAAACAATTGCAATCAATCAATTGAAATTTGTAATAAAATTACCATTGAAAATCACATACCAAATTTGATATGTTTAAGCCTTTGTGTTTTTAAGCTATCGCGTTTACCTGTTTCTAAAGTTACCAACTGACAGAAAACCAATGTTTAGCTCAATTTGGTTCAAATATATGAAATATATCTCATACATGAATATATCAAATATATGAATCACTAAAATACTTTAAGGCCCCTCCACGATAAACTCTATTATTGCCAAAAAAAAGTAGCAATATAAACTTATTTCAATTTTAACCTTATCTTGATATTTATTTTATGACACCGTTTTATGTATTGAAAGACAATTCCTACTACATTTGTAGCTTTTATTTCTTATTTCTACAGATATTATATCTTTTATCAACCCATTTTATATACTGTGATTTTTGTAAATTTTTTTAGGCAAATTAATCTTGTATTTTATTATGTGCTTATAATTTTAACCAACAGTCATTGAGTTCTTTAGCGATTTTGATTCTTCATGATTTCAAGTAATTAATTGAATTTCAATATCAAAATTATTTTTTCAAACTCTGATAAATATGCTGTAGTGTGCAGATAGGAAAGCGAGGGAAAGGAGAAAGTATTCTGAACTTAAAAAGTTTAAAAAAAGAATTTGCAGACTCAGGGTTTTCATTCCGCAAAAATTTTCCTTAACATCCTATTTTTTCATTAACACTTTTATTGATGAACGAACACTGTTTTTTAGAAAAACCGTAAAAGGTGAAAATTCTGTGAATCATACCGAAAGAAATACTTGAACAATTAAATTTACTTAGCACTAGGATCCAAGTAGGTTTTGAGGCCCCTGTACACCACAAGATACGAGGTGATCGCCGCCACTGCCTATGCAGAAATCCGCCACTAAATATATATACTATAGATGTTACATATGTGTATAGAATTTTATTCATTAAACTCTCTTCATTTCGCAGTTATCGAGTAAGTATCGCGATTATTATATTCAAGTAGAAGAAAGAATAAACTTCTTCTGAACAGATTTTATTATAACTTGATATAAATCTTCAAATTTTATGTAAAGATTGTTTATTAAATTTAATCCATATAGTTCAAAGCGTTTTTGGTTACCTTTTCATAAACAAACAGATACTAACCAAAATTGGGCTTTTCAAACGCAAGAAGATCTAAAACGTGGATTCGTCAAACTCTCGAAATTGAACGTTTTTGACATTTATATTACTTTCTCCATACTTCCAAATTAAAACGGACCTTCCCTTTAAGTATTCAAATCATTTTGATTGCTCTGGCTGATTTCCTATATAAAATTTCGCAATCAACACTTTATTTCTTTATTTACATTCAAAGAAAAAAAGGATTTTACACATAAATATTAAGGATACAGGGATTTTATTCCCAGAGAAAAGTAAACTAGTTTGAAAGCTAATGCAGCCATAACTAAACAACATTCTCTTCTCTTCTCAACCAAAACTGTGAGCAAAGAATCGAGAAACGAGCAGTCTTAAAATTCACCGAATTAAAAACTTCGCCGGATAAAAATATTCTTTTCCTTTCCAAGAATCTGGTTGAATGGCAACAAAAATTTTCTTTATAAAAAAAAATTATATTAAGAAATTTAATATTTTCAATGAGAAAAGAATGTGTATTGTTAGAGAATTCCATCTCAAGATATTCTCCTTTAGGATTCTTGTGCAAAATAGGACAAAGAACGGAATCGAGTAACATTGTTTTGGGGAGAAAGAGTAGGGATAAAGAGAGCCAAGAGAATGAGATATGATAATGCAGTAAAATGGCAGATAAAAAAGGCCAAGGGAATGAGAAAAGATAATGCAGTAAAATGGCTGAGAAAAAGAGGAGAGAATGAGAAATTATAATTCAATAAAACGGCAAGGAAAAAGAGAAAAGGAAATGATAAATGATAATGTAGTAAAACGGCAGTGAAACAGAGCCAAGTGAATGAGAAATGATAAAGCAGTAAAATCATAGAGAAAAGAACGAGAAATGATAATGCAGTAAAAAGGCAAAGAAAAAGTGGCAAGAGAATCAGAATTGATAATGCAGTAAAATAGCATAAGGTGTCCTTTGTTCACCATCGTCTCTCCTGTCCAAGATAATGACTCCATATCTGCTCAAAAAATCAAAAGCAGCTAGAAAAAAAACTAAAAAATAATATTTTGCTTGTCTGACAAGAAGATAGAATTTCAGTCATCTTCCTATTCTTGTGAAGTATAGTCTGTTAGATTCGCCAACGCTGAAAATAAATGGGGTAAAGGTTTATTCAACATTATAATACTAGTTCTTGAATAATAATTATAATACGTTCTTGTGTAATAATTATAATACATTATAATACTAGTACATTATAATACTAAGCTTGGACAATTATGTTAGAACAGAGTAACTGATAATCAAGAACTGTAGAATCTGCATCTCAAAACCGTTTTAACTCCAAGATTTAAATAACTAAAGTAAATCTTAATTAATCTAATCTTAATTCTAAAAGCAATAGAGTTCTGCTCTGCTTTCTTATTAGGATAAAAGAGTAAATTTAGAACATGAGAAAAAGCATAACATAAAAGGATGAGTAGAAAAAAATTTGACATTTGGGCTTGTAGAGCATTAAAGAATTTGTAAAGGAAAATGATTAGCGATACCTAATGGAAGCATTTTTACGATAATATTAAAAATGAATCCCTATAATATAATAAAAGTAATTGGAAACTGTCATTTTTAAGAATTTATATGGAATTTGTAATTATTTTTAAGGTTTTAGAGTCAGAGTGGTTTTAAAAAGTTAAAAGCGGAAATGACTCATATGAAGTGTATAGTCGGTAAATTCCACATAATTTGTAATTTTGTATTGCTACGGCAAAAAGCAGAGCAATTTTCTAATTCGGTTTTTGGAAAAGGTGGCATTAGAAAGCTCAGAAGATATGTTCAACATCAAATCTCTAAACTGAAAATGCTCTAATCAATGTTTAATTACGGTGTAAAATTGAAAATCTGCAATGCTTTGTATGGTGTTTTCATTAAAATACAAAAACAGATTTTTTTTAAAAGCAATATTGAAAAAATTGGAATAATATTGTACGAAAACAAGTATTTCCTAAAATAATTATAACTACCCTGATTATAATTATGTTGATATTATTAGATAAAAAGTAGTTAGCAAACAGTTCCATAATATTTTTACAAATTGCTCAATTGTTGATATATACTTTTAAAATTAAAAGCAATTCAAATAAAAATAAACTGAAAAGCAGTCACATTTTTAAAATTGTTAAATTAATAAATACTTTTGGGAGTTTAAAAAGTAACTTAAACTTTAAAATATTTAAAAATACGTTGAATTTTGAAATATTCGTAAAAAAACACTATCATTATGATCATTAGAAGATAAAAGTTACAATGTTTAAAAGATTTTAATTATTTTGAAGGGGAAAAAACCCTGAATCAGTTTTTACAAATATGCGTATAGGCTTAAGTTCCAAATAGAATATAAAAATGTAAATTACATTAAAATCCACAGTTTTGATAACAACTTTTGTACTATTAATATGAACTAATATGATTAATAACATGCTAATATGAAAATCCATTTCTTTTCCATTATTCTCTAATTGTATATTTTTATAATACATACCAAAAAGAATTACTTTTTTATTTTATTTAACAGCAAATGTTAGGAAAAAACGCTTATATATACAATACCACATAATAAACAAAAAAGCTATTTAACCATAGCCTTTGTCCCAAACAAATATAGAAACTATTTTACGAAAAGAAAATTAGATACAACAGAAAACATTATCGCATTACACATGATGACCTTAGATCCATGTTGTATTCCAATTAATCGGAAGAAAAAGAGTAAAATGGACTAAAAGATAGAAGGTAGTCATCTAGAACCCCATAAATAGTCAAACATCTTTAGTCTTCAGAGTAAAAAAAAAGGATACATTGCCTTTTTTTTCTATCGGATTTGTCTACATGGATCAGCTATATAGTAATTAAGTAGACTTAGTGCCAGACTACTAACTTTAGATTCTCGTTACTTCTTTACGGTCATTAGCTGAGCCCAAACCGTAAGCAATTCTTTAACTTCACCATCACGCAACCTCATAATTCACTGGAAATGTCTCCCTTTGACAGCTGACTCCGAAATTAGAAGTCTTCTATGCAATGATGTGACAGTGCTGGTGTAAGCGATAGAGACAAAAATTCATGGAATGAATAAATGGGTTTTCTAGACGGTTTAGATTAAACATATTTGCATTAAATTTCCATACTGAGACTCCCCGTAGGATAGTTTACATGCATTTTAAAAGTTTCTGTTGAAAGAAGTGACATACAGTTAAAAATAGTTGGCTTCTGAAGAAGGCATTATATTAAGCATTAATAATGGGAGTTAACAGAAAAAAATGATTCATAATTTATTTTTATGACGAATCATTATAAATTTATACCCATTAATATATTAATATTGCATTTTAAAATTTGAATTATGAGATCTCAAAAGGTTTATTTGGCACAAGAAATTCTTTCAAAAAAACTGGAAAATGTTTTAAAGATCGTACTATCGTAAAATAAGATTTTCAAGATCATAAAATCCTATGATAAAATTGGATCATAAGACTTGTGATTCCCTTCTAATCCAATGCATTTGCTTATAATTTCCCTTTTTTAGCAATTAATTTAGGTAAAAAAATAGAAAGTTACAATAAAAATAAATCTCCTAAAAATAATTAAATGTCCTAAATATGTTATATAATTCACGATTACAAATAATACAACATCTTGTTATCAATATTTTTTCAAAATTACAAATAGATGACGCTCCTAAAATATTTTAAATTATAATTAACACATTAACTATTCATTGAATACTAAAAAAATCATTAGTTATTGTGTTTTCATTGGGAACATGTTTACAAAATTTCAAATATGTAATAAACAATAAACCTCTAAAAACAGGAAACATGTAAAAATAATCATTCCAGATGCAGTGCAGTCTGATATCTCTTAGAAAAGACATTGTACGAGTTTAATAAAAGCTTAATTTTTTCTCTCCAATTAATCATTTTAGAATGCATACTATTTAAAACGGCATATAATTAAACAACAATGGTTACAATATGTGTAAGAACATCAGTATATCTAATTTGTTCAGAAAAAGAAATTTTTAGCACGGTGCTCTTAATAATAGCTTACATAAACATTAAAGAGTGACAAAATGTACTTTTTGGCAATTTTTTTCCAAAATGTGAGTAATATTCTAATTTTTTAATTGTAAAAACTATATTTGAAATGCAATTAAGTAATAATTTTATTTCTTGAAAAAAATTAATTTCCCTTTAAAAATTGTTTTAATCATGAAAATTTTTTTAATTTCATGTTGAAAATAAAATTACATTTACAGCAACTCTGTTTTGATTTCTTGAAAAAAAATTTGAAATTAAATAAGTATTTTAAAGATCTAGTTATATTCATAAAAATGCTTTCTATTATTGTTATGAGGCTCATGAATTTTTCTTTTGATATCAAATGTTTTAGTCACGAATTCTTCAAATTCATCTAATATTTTTTTTGTCGCACGAAGCTAAAACTGGAATTGAGTAACATATTTGAATACTTATAAATTCTACTGCTTACTTGAAGAATCAGCGAATAATTCAGAATGTTTCCTGAGAAAACCTACCAATCAGCACATGTTGTTATCTACTCGACTTGAAATTTAGCTGTAGCTGCTTTTTTAAATATCTCAAGGAGCAACCACTGTGAAAAAACATCGAATATATATATTTCTTAGCGTTTAGCGTGTATCATTAACTAGTTAAAGCTCAAAATTAAATTAAATGTATTACTGCTATGTATATAAATATATTCTAAAATATCACCGGTATACTGTTCTATTTTCTGACTTTGTAGGATTATTGATTAGTTGGGGTTACTAACAATTTCCATTGAAAATTTTGTGCTATTAAAGCTTAATAACTTCTTCGGCAAAGTATTTTGATGGAACCATAACATGCTATTTTAGGAGCCTTACACCGATTATTCACTGCATAATACGTATTCTTAATTTTCTGTTTATATGTTTATATATCCATTTATCTCACAACAAAAAGAGAAGAGTTTAAAAACGTATGCGTTTTAAAAAATTCACCATTTCTTGATTCTAAAGTTTAAAAAAAACTGTGTAAATGCAACCTACAAGAGAAATTAGGCGAGATAAAAATTTTGGCATACATTTCATAATTTTTTGGAAGATATGACAACAGATATTTCTAAGATAAGCTCTGAAATAAAGTCATAATATATAAATGTAGACTTTGTTCTAATCAACAAGCTTAGACTTGTTATTATCTTTTAATTTAGTGACCCATAACTAAGCTGTATTTAGATATCAAATATCATTTCTGAAGGTACTGTTTTTTATCTCTTTTTTTTTAAATTACCTACCGTTTGAAACTCCATAATTTAAAAAAAGAATTATTATCTTCTAAATAATCATTCTGAGTTCCATTTTATTTCAGCTAATTTTTTGTCCAATTAAGTAATAATTTTAAGTAAATACTTTTCCACAGGAAACCATGACAAAAATTTTCTCGTGTGATGTCTTAATCATTTCAGCTCTCGCCTTATTTTTCTCTCATAATAAAAGAAAAAAAAATTGATGAAGGACGATGAGTTGAGAAATGATTGATGACTGGAGAGGGGTCGAGCAGAGACTCCCCGGCACCGAAATCTCGTCTGCCCACCCTGATTGATGTCGTCAAACAACGATCAACAATGGATTTCTCTTCTTCCGATTTTTTTTTTTTTACCTCGAAAAAACATTTAGGGACCAACAATCCAAAAAACTCTTCCATTTTCTTTTTATCTGTTCTTTCGAACGAAATTACTCATTATATGAAAAATTTGGGTCAGTTTCTGCTTATTATTTTATGGTTTATTTATCTCAAATGATTGTTCATTATATTAGTATCAAGATTAACCTCATTTGTCAGATTTGATGTGCCTTACTGAAAAAAATACGATAGAAATGTATTCGCATCTGTCTAAGTCATCGCATTGAAAGTCTTACTAATGCTTTTGCAGGCAGTCGCTCATTTATTGAAAATGCTTAGTTGAAGTTCTTATTCAAAGGATATATTTCAAGAAAATGCCCGAGATAAAAGTTTTATTCTATGGGATAAAGGCCTTTTTAATACTTTCTTGCTTATAAAAGCATGTTTGGAGCTAAAATATTATATTCTTAAAGTAATTTATCTTCAAATAAAGTACAGTAAAAGCTTCTTATTCACGGTTCCTTCATTCGCGTTTTCACTATTCGCGGATTTAAAAAATGCAACCCAGTTCCTATATTCGCGGCTACAAATTTCTTTACTCGCGGATCAAATAAGTACATGCATCAGAATAAAAAGGATTCCAATAGGTATCCAACCCAATATCCTTTGTAAATGCCGTCAAATGGACTAATAAAATAGATCTTATTACAACTTTGCCTAAAGTATGCTGTTAAATGCAAACTGCAAACATAGCCAAAATCGCGAATAGAATAGGGCGAGATGGTTTCGAACAGATAGAATCGACATTCAGGAATTGTTTGAATCGCAAGATGAAGATTTGACTGAAACCGACTTGGAAGAAATGTTAAATTCATAGCCCATTGAAGAAGAGGCTTCAACCAGCACTGGAAACGTGACATTTAATTTGAAAAATCTTAGAGAAGGTTTAATAATAGCAAATGAGCTTTGCGATTTCCTTATGAACATTGATCCGTCTATGGAACGAAGTCTTATTTTTAAGAAGCAAATTGCTAATGCGACTGCTGCGTATCCGTCTGAATGGAAGGAGCTTTTAAAAACTGCCGAGCAAGAGAAAATGACGAAATTCTTCAAACCATTTCCTAAGCTTAAGATAATTAATCAAAATGTTCAAAAACTTCAATTAAATTGACTTTATTTAGATATTTGTTTATTTTTATTTTGTCATCTAGAAACGTATCCCCTATAATCCCATATAAATGACCATTCCGTATTCACTGTTTCTGTATTCGTGGCATATTTATGGAACCTATACCCCGCGAATAAAGAGCTTCTACTATATCAGAATGACATTAACAGAGGAAAATGTTTTAGTAAAGTATAAGGAATTTTTAGTTAAAATACCAGTTTTTGTTTAATACTTTGATTTTGTTGACAATGAAGATATGCGGAAATGTTTCATCTAAAATCACCGAAGAAATAGTTAAATAGCTGAAGTTTTCATGAGAAAATTTATCGGGATATTTTAACAGCACAAAAATTTAAATTCTAAGGAAATTCGAAAACATATCACCGAAATTAAAACTAGTATTTCTATTATTTAAATTATAATATATTTCAATAAAAAGTTCATTCGTTTTTCCACAGGGTACAAATTGATTAAACTTCTGATCATTGAAGTTCAATATTGATCCAGAGATTCATAAGTGAATAACAACTGATTTAAGTCAATGCGGAACAGAAACCTAACTGAATTATTTTTAAAAAATAAAATCGAGATAAAAATGAAATCGAGAGCAAAGCACATAAAAATAAAATTATGTGTAAGCTTAAGAGTAAAATTCTCATTAATTTTCAAAGTAATTTCTTTCGTTTTTATACTAACATATGGAAATGAGCTAATGAAAAGCTCTGATTTTAGTTGAAACTAAAATTACTTTTATAATACACATAGTTAAAAACTGCAATATTACCCAAGATAAAACTCTTTTAGGAGAGAGAAAAAAATGAAATAAGAGATATATGAATATATTATTTCTGACTAATTTACAGTTAATCTTAATGTAGGGTGAGAGGATTCGGTAGGGATAAGACATAAAGAAGGAGAAAAAACGATAGACATTTCTAGTAATGCTCAAAAGAAGTTTTGTTTTTAACTGATATTTCCACACCCAAACAAACTAAAGATAGCGCCATACTTGTTGCTGTAGTCATTATCGTGAAATATTATTTTTAATATACATGGTTATGTATTCAAATCGCTTACATTAAAACGACTATTTTACAACGACAAAAGTTCTCATATTTTTAATGAAGATTTGAAATCTCATTCTTAGTTGTTAATTTGATGAATCTAATGTTTTTTCGGCTGAATAATAAATATTTTTATGAATGAGCAATTAATTTAAGCCTAGATGCTACATAAGCTAGTTTTTTTTACTTGTAGTTCTAAAAGAGGAATGGCACTTTATGACTCATTAAAAGAAGGAAAATAACATTATAAAGGACCAATCATTCCTAATATTATCTCCAAATAAATAATTGTGTTTATTATACTACTTGAAAAAAGTAGTGGAACAGTCATACATTACAAATTACAATTTGCATTTTGATCTTATAGACCTAAATTTCATTGTTGTTTTTGTTTTTAATTTTTGAACTTATATTTTATTTTAAAGTAAATTTTATCAACTACTACGAAAAAATAATACTTAATGATTTTTGGTATGAGAAAAAAAATAGACAGAATTGTTGTAATAGATAGTTAGATGGAATAATTGTTTTGGAAAATATTATAAACTTTAAAAACTGATGTTTCATTCTTTTTTTTATTATAAACAAAATATTTTATTTTATTTTATAGAAAATCGTCGCTTTCATCTTTTGTAGAATGCCTAGAGAAAGGCTTTGAAGTTAATTTTAAAAAGCTCAAATTTTCACATACAAGAAACGATGACAGAAATATGAGAGAAATTGTACATCAGCTACATATCAGTCCTCACACTGTTTCGAATTTTATAAGATACCTTTTAGTCTGGTAACGCATTGCCAATATCAATTTACTATACCTAAAGTTCATATTGCTACAAAAATAACAACAAAGGTATAAGAGAGATTACACATCAACTACATATCAATCCAAAAACTATTTCGAACTTCATAAAATATCTTTGTATCAAGAGAACTAAAAGCCAATACCCATTTACTATATCTAAATTCCGTATAGTGATGAGTGTCTTTGTGTAATAATTCTCATAATTGTGAAATTAACAATCTAATGGCTTATTCTGCCAACTCATACGCATAAAAATGTAGATATGTACAAAAGCAAGTGATGTTATATAACTAATGAATATATGAAATTGTACTTTTAAACTTTAACCCTTTAACGCGCGCAAATTTAAATTTTCTGAATTTTTAAAAAGGATATAATTAATTTGCTTGCATAGGGTCTAAGGAGAATAAAAATACCTTTTAAAAAATTTATAGTGGATTACACCCCACTGTGGGTGGTGGTTTCGCAGTGAAACCACCGCGCACCTACGGCATTTTTTTCTGATAAATAATGAAACTTTTTTGTGTGCTACAGGAACTTTTTTGTGTGCTTAAAAAATTTGTGTGCTACAGGAGCATACATTCAACAAATTTATGGGCACATTTAGATTTTTTGTTGCTATGTACTTGCCGAAAAAAAATCGAATAAAAAATATGCGAAAACAGCATTATAAACGATGCATTTTTCGATAGGTAAAAATTAAATTAAGTAATGTGTTGACATCTACAGACAATTATTAAAGATAAGAGATTATTTTTCAATCTTCGGTTTCGTTGTGGAACCACTGCGCGTTTAGAAATAAATTTTTGAAAATGGTGGTTTCGCATTGAAACCACCGCCCGTTAAAGGGATATGTTTTAGAGAGTAGTTGAGATTTCGAAACTCACAGAGATACAGTAAGAGACCTCCTATATTCCGCTTCAAGACAGATACTGACTAAGTTAGTATCTCAAATAATTGTGCAGAACAACTTGAGTAAAAGAATTAAATTTCTTCTTCATTAATTTCACCGTTTTTAAACTTTTCATGCTTCTAAAATTACATTTGAAAAGTCCTTCCGAAATCAAACCAGAATTAATTACTTTATAATAATAAAGGACTCTTTTTTATATTTGAGGTTTAAAGAGGAGATATACGAACATATAACTCTCGGTTATGCGACTAATTTTCTATTTGTCTTAATATGGGGAATTAAGGAAGGACATGTGATATTTCCAATAATACTCAAAAGTATTATTGTGTTTTTAATCATCTCAATCGAATAAATTAACAATTGCATCATGCTGCTTTCAATCATTTTCCATAAAATTAGGTATTAGAAAATTTATTTTACATAGCAAAAGTTTAAATTTTGAATCTCTTTGTTCCTAATTTGATAATTTTGATTTTTTTCCTTACTCAATAATATATCTTTTATGAATAAACAATTAAATTAAGCCTAAAAGTCACATGTAATAAGGTAATCATCTTAGTACCGGGGGGAATACTATATCTTAGGAAAGGAAGGAAAGTGCCTGGTTCAATCATATTTTGTAAATTATGATTTGTATTTTATTCCTATTAATTCAAATTTTTTTTACGTTCGTTGATTATTTTTTTATTCTAAAATAAGTTTTATCGCCCTCTAATAAAAATTAAGAAAAAGAGTACTTAATGATTCATGGTATGTGAAAAAGTAGAAGGGCATATGCTAAATTAATTATTTTAGATAATGCTGCTATCTTGATCGTGAATTTTCATTCGTATTGGCTGTTTTTGTTTTTAAAAATATTCTGTTTTATTGAATACCTCGTTTTCATCCTTTTTAGAATACCTAGAGTAAAATCCTTAAATTTAAAGGAGACCAAAATATCGCCAAAAAAAGTGATGATAAAAGTATTGTTACGGATTTCCGTAGGGTTCTTTTTTTTACCTAGTATAGTGGCTGTGTATGGTGTAAGATGATGACATACAAAATGATCAGTCCTTTAGTAGACGACATAACACAGACGTTTATTTACAGGACGAACACAGAACAGCACACAGACGACAAATATTGACTACACAGCTATGTACAGGAGACAACTTTTTACAGCCGAGACGAACACACAGGACAACACACTGCAGATAGTAGTCCACAGGCAGAAATTCCGTAGTGGCAATGTCCACAGCTCACAAAGCTACCAGACAGGATTCAGCCTCAGCCAGAGAGGAAATCATCTTTAAGGGATTCTCTTTACACCACGTAGGTCTCTCCAGAAAAGGCTGAAACTATTCCTCTGTCTCTTCTTGCCTTTGCTGTCGATTCACTACTTCGCTCAACGGGACTACTCCTCAGTTCGGGACAACTCCGTTCCCGACGACGACACAATGGACTACGACACAAGACGCAGACTTCGTCAGTATATGCCACACGGCAGTCCTCCGTCCAGATCTCCTCAGTTCAAGACCTTTCTATTAGGAATTCTTCTTTTTCGATTAATTCAACTGTGCTGTTACTCACTTGATTCACCTTAGTCCTTCTTCGGATCTTCTCCTTTTTCCACTGCTCCGCTTGCCTCGCCTCGACTTGACTGACTTACACACCGCAGCCGCCTGCTTTATATATACCGGCGGTAGGCGGGGCTAACATCTTCAGGACCAATCAGTAGCTCTCTAGATGTATCTCGGCTCCTAGTGGACGGATCAGAAAAATTCTCGATGTTTCGGGTACTCCCCATTTTGTAGCCAAATTCGTCTCCAAATGGTCGCCAAGTTTGTCACCAAGCCTTGGGACCTCTGACTTCACACCCATTCACAATCCAATACATATTACTGTCAATCCGTCTTCCTTACGATTAGCGCGGGAAAGCAAAACCACAGGTTCGTAACAGTATGAGACTAATATCAGCTACATATTAGTCCAAAGGCTGTCTTGAACTTCAAAAATATCCTTGTAGTCTGATGACTAAAAGCCAACACCAATTTACTATACCTAAATTCCATATTGATACAACAATAATAATAAATATATAAGAGAGATTACACATCACCTTCATATCAATCTGAAAACTATTTCGAACTTCATAAAATATCTTTGTAATCCAGGGATTGAAATCCAATATACATTTATTGTACCTAAAGTCTATTACATGACGAATTTCTTTATAAAATAGTTTTAAAAATTGCGTAATAGAAGGCTAATGTTTTAGTCTGTTAATTTATATATGTTAGAATGTAAATATTTATGAAGAAAGTAACTTTAGGTAATTTTGAAACTGAACATTTAAGCTATATATCCTACAAGGTTTGAGACGAGTAGGTTGAAGCTTCAAAATTCATCGTAAAAGAAATAGCAAGAGACCTCCTTGTGCGACTATAGATACAAGCTCTGTGTTTCAAATAATTGCGTAGAACTATTTGTATAAAAGAATTAAATTTCTTCTTCATTGATTCATTCTTCTCATAATATTTTATACTTTTAAAATTTATTTTTATGCATTTCTTTTCTACACGCCTACACATTTTGCAGAAACTTTTGAAAAACTTTTACGAAAGCACTTCGTTAAAAATTACTATGATATTAAACCAGAATTCATTACTTAACAATAATAAAGTACAATTTTTTAAAAATATTTTAGATTTGCAATACATTTTTAACAAAAGTGATTTGAGCCCGGATATTCCTAAGGCTGTATATAATTAAACGCTTCCAAACAGTTAATAGTTCTAAAGGTAATGATAAATGATCATTCCTGGATAATTCAGGGTTCCATTAGATGTTTTTAATTTCGCTCTATACAATCAGTCTTCATTAGTGTTTCCTTTGCGTGTTATTAGTTCCTTTTTCCTAATCTTTTTTTTTATTATTTATTAGATCCTTAAATCCATTCATGATAAAGTTCTTTTGTTTCTCAGAATCTCCGTTTATTGTTTTTTAAGGACGGATTGCGAGAAAAATGTTATTATATTGAATAAAGCTTACATGTACTTTTTGCCAGTTTTTACATAAATGCACCTGCTTGTTCAGACTGGAGGTGGTAACAAAGGAATATTCAAACAGAAGAATGAATAAATGAATATATTTAATTTTGTTTATAGCCAGCGAGAAAGATTTGTTTTCCTTTCTTCCTTTTTTTTTTTTTTTTTTTTTTTTTTCCTTCTTTTAAGCGAAGCAAAGCTGTTTCGATTGCTTTATATTTGCAAAGGTGAAATTTTGTATTCAATTTCATTTCCTGATGTACCTAAATTTTGAATTTACTTACGTTATGATAATCTGCTGTATTAAGGAATGGAAATACTTATTTTTGATGACAAAACGCTATTTTTTAAAACATAATTATTAACTAATTTATTTATTTAGTTTGACTGAGATTTCATATTTATGGTGTCAGCTGTTAGGGGTATCTAAAAACCTTAATTTAAAATCCTATAATGTTTATTTATTACATTGAATTATAAATTAAATATAAGAAAGCAGAAAATACTTAACGTTAAAACATACTCATGTTCTACTATATATATTATTATATTTATCATTTTATCGTTTCAGCTTTTATTTATTTCCAAATACTAAAAGAGCAAGAATCGCTACCATTTATAATTTAATCTTACAGCTGAATATTTTTATTTTATTTGACAGTTTTTCCCTTGTTTAACTTCCAAATGAAGTAATATTTATCTAGCAAGAATCTGGATAGCAACTATTTTCTTAGTAAAAAAAAAATACATCATATTTCGTTTTCGGTGTACCGATTCAAGGGGGAAAAATTATTTGATTTGAAAAAAAATATATAATTTTTTTCCAAAATCCTCACTAATTTCTTTATTTTTAAATAAATAATAGAAAAATCTTTTTTATTTGTTAAAACCTTTTAATACGTAAATTTAAGTTGAATCCTATCATGATATCAGTTATATCTTTATTACACTATTTTAGAATGATCTTTATAGTTCGAAGATTTCTGGTTTTTTATATAAATTCGATTTTAAAAGCTGAAATCCTATCCTAGGAAATATCCTATTTATATTTCAGTATTATATATAAAATTGATTTTATATGACATTCCTTTTCTAAATTGAATGAAAATAATACAAATTTTGATTTAAAAATGGGATCATTCATGTATTAAGCTAAACTGCGGTTAATGTATTTTGCCTTTTAGGCCTATATTGTAGATTTCGGCACAAAAGTTATAATTTTTATTTTATTATATTAGCCTTCACCCTTTGGAATTATTTTAATACCCTGTTGCTTATTTTTTAGACTCATAACAGTCTTTTTATAAAGGCGAAGCAGTTAACCCAATAATAAATCTGTGTAAATTACATTTGCAGTTCATTTTTTCAACTATATAATCGTTTTCCATATTGGCCTATAATCTTTGAGATATGAAAGTACCTATACTAAATAAGACAGCTTTAAGTATTCCTTATTCAATGATCTTTTTAAATATATATATTGACTCTACACTATGGAATCAAACGAGCTTATTAGAAGGAATAATTTTTTGATTACATTTGCTGCATTATCAATTATAATTTTTTAAAAGTATCGTCAAAAGAAATTTTTATCTTTTATATCGATTTAATGTATATTCCTGTGGTCTTCTTTACGATTACTATAAGACTAGACTCAATATAATAATATGAAACTTTTCTGTTGTTATAGCTTTAGTGATATTTATTCGAGCTTTCTATAAATAGCGAATAATTTAAGATTCACAATAATTATTTAATTGCATTTACAATAATTTTTAAAAAAATCCAAAACTGCTTTCAGAAATTTATGGGATTTTCTGTAAGAAGAAATTTATAAGAGTATTTCTGATATTAAGTAAGAATCATTCGAAAACTGTGAAAATGACTCGTTCTGTCAAAGCATTTCATTTCTCCCACTTAACGATTGAAAAAAGTAAATAGATTAAATGTATAGCTGTATGGAATCACCAAGCGTTCACTCTGCTTCAGTGACCTCTTAAAATATCGAAACAACATTATGGAATTTAATGTGTTCATGAAAAGGTATAGTTTCATGATTAAATGCAATGTATTATATGAAATGCAACTTTTTTTATTATGAACTAAATCTTTTCGTTCTTGGAATCTGATTAATAACAAGTTGATCTCCTAAGGGTCGTAGTTGATTTCTGACTAGGCGAAAGCAACTGGCAAGACCACTGAGCAGAGGTCACAGCTCAGACAGCAAACAAGCCAGTTAAATTAACATTCCTGGCTTGTTGCCAGTAACTCAATTTGTAAATAATACTTTGAAATATTAAAAGTATTAATATTCATCAAATATTATTGTTCATGTACTAATCTGTTTCATTAAATTCAAATTTTTTATTATAGTACTTATAAACGCTGAGCATTTGCTTAAAAAACATTGCATACAAGAATGACCTCAAAGCCATAATTCCTAATAAATAAATATGTATAACAAATATTTTTGCATAGGCGCTAAAATATATGAATTACAAAGCTAAAAATCTAATGAAATGTGAAACTGAGCTGAACAGTTTGATAAAAGAAGGAACCTTATAATGGACACGGCCTACTGTCACAAAATCTCTATTTTGACTTTGTCTGAAGATTTCTTCATGGCTCATAGACTAAGTTCAGGTTCTGTAATAACCACACAGAACTTTTCTGTAAATATGGCTTATCAGATATTTCTTTGAGGTTCCAATAAGTCAGCAAGATTTGCAACTATCATTTATATATCATAATTCTTTCTCTAAGAACCCAAAGCTTCTAGAAGAAATGTATGTGTTTTTCTACGGGGAAATTGTGCTAAATGTATTCCTTGTAATAAATAGAAGCTGTAAGCATCACTTGGTCTATTAAAACATTTCATTTCCGTCACATGACAATGGAAGAAATATAGAGAAAATATAAGCATTTGTTGACTACTCTTCTAGAATATTTTAATTTCTATCACTTGATAAATAAATAAATGCAAAAAGTGCAAATAATTGCAATTATAAAATTATCACTCTTCTTTAAATGAAGCATCTCATTTCTATCACAACGCTGAAAAAAATAAGCACATGGAAATTAAATATTTAAAATTCAAATCTACACAATGTTAGGAATGTGTAATGCTGTATTCATACACTGAAGTGACAAAAGTCATGGGATGACTGTTAATATCGTGTCGGTCCTCCTTTTGCCCGGCGAAGTGCAACAACTCAACGTGTCATGGAGTCCACAAGTCGTTGGAAGTCCTCTGCAGGAATATTGAGCCATGCTGTCTGTATAGACGTCCATAATTGTGAAAGTGTGGATGGTGCAGGAGTTTGGGCACGAACGGACCTTTCGATGATGTCCCATAAATGCTCGATGGGATTCATATCGGGCGATCTACGTGGCCAGAACATGCGCTGGAATTGTCCGGAACGTTCTTCAAACCAATCGCGAACAGTTCTGGCCCGGTGACATGGCGCATTGTCATCCATAAAAGTCCCATCGTTGTGTGGGTATGTGAAGTCCATGAATGGCTGCAAGTGATCTGCAAGCAGCTGAACATAACCATTCCCAGTCAATGATCGGTTCAGTTGCACAAGAGGACCGAGTCCATGCCATGTAAAAACAGCCCACACCATTATGCAGCCACCACCAGCTTGAACAGTGCCTTGCTGACAGTTTGGGTCCATGGCTTCGTGGGGTCTGCGCCACACTCGAACTCTACCATCAGCTCGTAACAACTGAAATCGTGACTCATCTGACCACGCCACGGTTTTCCACTGGTCTAGGGACCAGTCGATATGCTCACGAGCCCTGGAGAGTCGCTGCAGGCGATGTCGTGCTTTCAGTAAAGGCACTGGAGTCGGTCTTCTGCTGTCATAGCCCAAGAAAGACAAATTTCGCCGCACAGTCCCATAGGACACGTCCCTCGTACGTCCCACATTGATTCCTGCAGTTATTTGACGAAGTGTTGCCTGTCTATTAACACTGACAATTCTACACAGACGTCGGCGGTCTCGATCGTTAAGTGCAGGTGGTCGCCCACTGCGCTGTCCATGATGGGATGGGATGCCAAAAATTTCATACTCTCGGCACACTCTTGATACTGTGGATCTCGGAATGTTGAATTCACTAACGATATCCGCAATGGAATGACCCATGCGTCTAGCTCCAACTAACATTTCACGTTCAAAGTGTGTTAATTCTCGTCGTGCCGCCATAAATCACGAAAAATCTGTTCACATGAATAACTTGAACATAAATGAAAGCTCTGGAAAACGAACTGCGCATTTATACTTTTTCGCTGCGATACTACTGCCATCTGTATATTTTCATATTGCTATCCCATGACTTTTGTCACTTCAGTGTATGCAGTAAGGAAGATAATTTTAGAGTTATAGTAATTACTGTTTAATAGTCGCTGAGTCCCTTGTTTTAAGAGCAATAATTTGATATTTCAAGAGGAAAAAAAACGAAGGAATCCGAATATTCAAGAAACTTGGGAATAACTCCATTAAGACTTTCCTTCTTTTCTATTTATTTGATACACATGTATTGAATTTAAAATGTGCAAATAAAAATTTTGTAAAAAAATATAGAAATAGAAGTTTTTAACCAAACTGCCAAAAAATTGTCTTTCTGTCTTATGTGTGTGCGTAAATTCATCAATGCTATGACTTGAATAATTGAAATTTTTAAGCTATTTAATCACTTAAAATGCTATCCTAATCAAAGTTTGGACTGAATCGATCAAAGAATTGACCCTCTTTGAAATTCCACATGTACTTAAACGCTATAACTCAAACTTGAAAAAATTTAGATAAACGAAATTTGGTATAGAGCTTAAGAATCAAAAGTGTAAAGAATCCTCAATTTTATTTTTTTTAATCCATGAAAGGTCAATAGTCAATTGATCTGTACTTTCATAGCCATGTAAATGTAAAAATACGTACAACGATTTTAAATAAATGAAATGTTGTACATTATTTTATCACTTAAATTATAGTCATACCAAATTTCAGTTTGAATGAGTCTTAAAAAAGGAATCCAAAATGTATATTCAATTTTCTTTATTACAAAGCACAAAACACTCATCTGCGAGACTCTTAAAATAAATATGTGAGTACTTGTACTATCCATTGTCTTACTTAAGGCTCATGATTTTATACTTAATTGGTGGGGATTAGACATCTGTTAAATAATAAGTGACAGCGTATCGAGGAAATCAACCAGCTGTTTTCCTTGTTATTGTCTTTTTTTAACGCTAAATTCATCATTTTATGCTTTCTAAATTCTATATATAAAATTTAGTTCTAGTTTATTCATCACTTTAAATGTGGATGGGCTCAAGCAATAAAATTTCATTTATAGCCGCCCTGTGTTTGAAAATCTTGATTGTAAAATTCTTGCTGTGCTATATTTTTGTTTTATAGTATTATAATAATGCATAATAAAGCATGTTTTTATATAAAGTCGCAGCTTTCTTTAAAAAATTGGCCTTTTTTTTTTTTTTTTTTTTTTTTTGTTCCTGCCAAAAGACATCTTTGATCACAAAAAAAAAGCATTACAAATGGAAAATATAATGTAAAATTTACATCATAAAGCAACGAAATGCTGTTTTCTAATGCTGTTATGCCTAATTTGCATAAAATATTTTTTAGTTCAAAGCGAAATATTTTAACAAACAACATTTTCATATTTTATCAAGCATCTATTAATGTTATATTATTCAATTATGTGTTTTCTTAGCAAATACAAAACAAGTACTTTTGTAAGGAAGAAAAATAATAGTAAAAAAATCTATGGAAATATTTTATTTATATGAAATGAAAAAAAGATTGTAGAAAGAAAAGAAAATCAAGCAAGGAAGCGCTTTGCATTGGAAATAATAAATTACATATTCAGAGAAGTTTATTTGGAATAGTTTTGAAAAATATCTAAAAGTATCTCCAGTGGAATAAATGATGTTAAATTTATAAATATTTCATAGATAAAAGTAATTGCTTGAAAAATTTTACAAATGGAATTGAGTTGATATGTTCCATTTTATATTCGGATTTTAAATGAATATTTTCATTCAAGACAGCACTTTATGCAAGCATCATTTGCAACATGAGCATTTTAGAGGAACGAAATGGAGATTTTAAAATAATTTCAGAAAATTCTGGTGTTTCCATTACTGATATTGCATGTTGAAAACGAAACACAGAAGTAAATCAGTGAATGGTCTCCTTGAAACTTTCTCGTGCACTTTTTTGCAAAAGGTGTTATTCTCTCCCTAACCCCTACCCCACATAAAATTGTGCACCTTTTAACAACACCATGGATACTAACAGTTTTTGTACTTAGTATTGTAAAAAAAGAATATACATTTTCGGCATCTTTTTTTTTTTCAACCAATTAAAGTCAAAAACTAAACAACAGTTTTAATAACAAGATTTCATACAAAATATGGCCGTGGTAGCCTGGTGGTAAATCTCGGCTTAGGAACCTGAGGGTTTCAGGTTCGAGACTCGATTCTACCAAAAACCCGTCGTGTGAGGGCGGTCTCTTGCACGTTAAATCTGTCAAGCCAAACGTCCTCCCGTTGGTGTGGTATAGTGTGGTGTGGAGAGGGGGTGTCAGTTCAGATGTCGTCCTCGTCATCTGACTGTGGTTCGAAATTACGAGGACTATCCAAAAATAGCCCTCGTGTTGCTTTAAACAGGACGTTAATATAACTAAACTAATTCATACAAAATATAATTTATCTGATACATTACATTTTTGAGTTATCATGTTTGCTAGCATGAGTACGTACAGATTGATAGACAGTCTTTCCTCTATTGGTTTATTTCAAATTTTGGAACGGACCTACACTTTAGATGCTAAAATTTTACGCTAAATTTCCTTTATCCAAATCATTTAACTTTTCCCTTATCATGTTTGTATATATTTGTATATGAAAATATAAATACACAAACGGTCTGTATTAAAGGATTTGGTTTAAAATACGATACCAATCTATTCTCTAAATGCTAAATTTGAGGATCAAATTTTATTTGTTTAGCTCTTTACGTCTTTACCGTGTTAATCTGCTTTCGGACGGACAAACTTCCTGTTATTAACTTTTGTCCGAAATTTGATAAAAATGTATAAATTAGTTGAAAAGACCGCCTATTGAATTTCATCTGTCTTGCTCAAAGCATTGAGTTAACTTGTTTAAGGAAAGTAAAATGTGAAAAAAAGGATGTTTTTCGAAACTGAAACGTAAAAATTCATCAAAGTCTGGAACCCGAAATTTTTGATCGATCGCAATACTTAATCTTTGTAGTATTTCCCATACGACGCATAAAAATAAAAAAAAGGCACAATTTTGCTTAAAATAATTTTGGGAAGAATTTATGGTAACATGGAATTCGTTTCACAGATGGATCAAATGGTTATAATACTATAATTTTTTATGAGAAATTTCCATCTCCTCTCCTCCTTTTATTTCATTTATTTGTCTTGTTTTATTTAAATAACATTCATTTTCCGGTGATGGAGCTTGTGATTATATAGTAAAACTGAATCATGATCAAATTACAAGATCACTTTTTAGACGAGAATCTTATTTTCTAATATTTACATCAAACCAACATGGTGGCCCATTTAGTACAATTTTATCAATGGTTACTCAAAATTTTTTTTAATAATGCAGTTCTTTAAAATTTAAATATTATGCTTAAGTGTTGGATACAAATATAACTATTTTTACTTGTATATAATTAAGCAAAAATAAGAAATAGATTTAAAATATTTATTTCTAACTAATCACCTTCGGTGGCCATTTACATCGACGGTATATTTTCTTGTTCATGATTCGTCATTTTATCAGGTTCAAAGCCATACAATTTTAGTTGTCTTATGTTTTATCACTGCGTATATGAACAATTATAATAGGTACCCATGATGTTATAGCCCTATTTTTAAAAAATAAAGTGCCTTTTATCAGACTTATTAATTTCGTAGCATTGTAATTTCAATTTTTTGTAATTCGTGTTATAAGCTGCACAGATTTTAAACTGACTTCATCCTTTTTATTTTTCCACGACGGAAAAAAAATCCTACAAATAAATAATTATGAAAAAAGGATCAGTAATGTTATGAAAAAAAAGGTCAGTAATGCTATATAATGTTGGAAATCAGACAGAAAAAAAATTTTAAGAATAAAATTCAGGAAAAATTTGCATGCTTAATATATCATTAAAAATCCAATTTGTTTCTTAATTTTGAAATGGTGTAAAATTTTTTTTGGCAATAATATTGTCAAAAGTTACAGTGGAAAATGGAAACATTGAGTTTAATTTTAATTAATTAAAATTCGTATCAGAATATTTAAACAAATCACTCCAAGTGTATATGTGCCAAATTTAGTTGCTACAAGTTAAACAGTCTTGCCTGTAGCGCGTCAAACCATGAATACACATTCATCTTTATTATTAGTAGATAAAGACATTTATGATGCATAATTATTCTAAGTTAAATTTTATACATTCAACATTAATTCCATTCGATATGCGTTAAATATCGCATTGGAAGTCTACTTCTTACCACACATGATTTTTTATTATTATTTTTGAACTCATTTTTATAACAGTTAGACTTCCAATATCTTAAAGAATATCAAGCAGAGGCTATATATATTTCTTGTCTTCTACGCTCCACCCTTTCACTCAGAGAGAACGGCGCGAGAAAAAACTTAAAATTTTCATTTGATGTGCGATGTTGAGCAGTGCTTTTTCCCTTTGCATATCCAACCATCTTTTAATAAAATCTTTTACCAGCTATAATTCCGTTTATAACAAGTACATCTATCTTCGACGAGTCTGTTAACTAAATGCAAACTACGCTTCAACAAATAGTTCACTTTTTCCATGATACAACACACTTTTTAAAGAATTGTTATTTTTAAATATACAAACTTTGTAGCTACTTAGATCCTTCGGATGCATACATTAAAATTCAAAAAATTTCCTATCCAGCGATGAATCATAGATCTCTATTTTTATCGTTCATTGAAATAAATATTTTAAATCTGTCCCTTATAGCCTCGTATAACTTCCATCAATAATAATCTCAAAATTTATTATTTAAAAATAAATTTATGCGATAAAATTTATTAAATTGATCAAAATGTGTTATTTAAAACAAAAATTGCGATAAACAAAATGGGAATTTAATATTTTGGCTTAAACATGGAAATTTTTTTCTGCGTTATGTGTAAAAAATTCTTCAGCATTTTTGCTTTGCTTCAAAAAATTTGTAATTTTCAATTTTTGCTGTAACATAAACAAATGTAATTCTTTAATCCTAATGTAATTTTTTGCAATGCCCTTTTAAAATTGAAAAAAAAAATTGGATTTTAAAAAGGATTTGAATATTTCCTTTTTATTTTTTAGCAATTAATGTGATTTTCTAAAAAGAAAATGTTTCAATAATTTAAAAAATAAAAAGGAAATATTCAAGTGTTAAAAAACTTTAAATAACTTTCAAAGCGTATTAAAATGAATAGCATTTTCATTTATCTAATAAAAGTCCGAAATTCTCGAAAAAACATAAAAACATCACGAAAGCTTTGGAAATATTTAAAAATAATTCCATATTAAAAACAAAAATTTTCATTCGAGTAGTTTTTCTTCTTTAGTTATAAAATATTCGAGAGTCCTTAATCATAAGTCATTTCAATTAAATTTAACTCCCACGCCATTGTATTGATTTGTGCGTGTTTTCAACCTTTATTACAAAAATACTTTTCCGTTTTTTGGCCCTTATTCTAAAATAAATGTTTCTCTAACATTTAATTTTTTATTTATCTTGATTTGTTATTTTCAATTTTTTTAAAGACTTACTTCTTTTATTTGTCACGCAAAATGCCATTTCAACACTTTTTATCCCACATTTAAATCGGAAATGAAGACAGAAAGTCATTTTCTTTCAATTATTGCGTAAAAATGCTACACTCAGAATTTCAAATATAAATGAAAACCTACTGCTTTGGGAATTATTTCTGTGGGTGTAGAATGAGAAATCCAGCAAGTTCTATAATGGATTATCCCTAAACGATCCTCCCCTGCCATGCCCAAACGTACCGAGTAATATGAAGATCGAGGCAGCCACGACTGCATAATTAAGCATAAGGTTAAATCAAAATGAGCCTCATAACTGTGAAGTTTGTACTTTCACCTCCATAAAGGGGGTATAATTGGTTTGGAAGCAACTCAACCCAAAACTGCTTCTAAACCAGCGGAGAAAGCGAGAACTTACTTATTTGTAAGTCAACTTTTCCTCCCCATATCTAAGGCCCTTCCATTAGAATACAGTAATTGGTAAAGATGCTTTATTCCAAACAAAGAAAATTCGAAATAGGGATTACAAAATATAGCCGAAGCAATTACAAAGAGAGTACGTGCGAAAAATCAAAATCACGCCAACAGACAAGCTCACTTAATTGAATATCAATCCAACCATAGTATTGAAACTGCAGTCAGAGTACTTAGCTCAACAATGACAATCTAAAGAGTGAATATATTTAATTTACTTGCTTTAAATAAGATTTCTGACATATCATTGTATAATATCGGAAGATCACCGGAACACGGCTGCTATAAAGATATAGCCAAAACTCTTTTATTTTCTAGAAGTTTCCTGTTTGTCGCCCCGATAGGAGATAATTGACCTCGGATATCCATTTAGTATTCTTTAAAATATCTATAAATTTCATTTGCATACTGTAAGTCAAATTGAGCAAGGAAACAATATTGTAGTTTCTTAATAATGCCAAGTCTTCTTTTAGAAACATCTCTCTTCGTTTTATTAGGTTGGTGCGTATGAAATGTCGGATTCTCTTTACATGCGGACGTTTGTCTCCCTGTTTTCGTTATACTTTTGTCTTTGGCATAACCTCATTCATAGTCGTATTGTCCATTGCCAGAGACTCATTTCAGCAAAATAGGTTTTCTCGAAGGTCTTCCCTTTTGTTATTTCTTTTGAGTTTATTGCCGATATGAATTCTGCCGACATTCGCGTCATTTTCTTATATGAGTACAAACTTGATAATAGTGCTGCAAAAGCTGCACGCAACATAAACCAAGCGTTTGGTGAGAATACGGTTAACGATCGGAAAGTGCAGCGTTGGTTTGAAAAATTTCGGACTGGCGATTTTTCACTGCAAAATGAGCCGCGCGGAAGACCCAAAACGTCTGTGAAGAATGATGACCTGAAGGCTCTAGTGGAAGCGGATCCAGCCGTATCCACGAGGGAACTTGCTATCAGGATGAAAGTTGACCATACAACGATATTGAGACACCTTTCTGAGATTGGCAAGGTTAAGAAGATGGACAAGTGGGTACCGCACGCACTGACAGAGCGAAATAAGCTGGAACGAACTGGAATATGAAGTTTTGCAGCATCCACCATATTCACCGGATCTCTCGCCGACCGATTTTCATTTTTTCAAGCATTTAGAGCTGTTTCTAAGGGGCAAACACTATGAAAATGAAGACAGTCTAAAAAACTCGATATCAGAGTTTATTAATTCTAAAGACCAAAATTTTTTTAAGACAGGCATCTACGCTTTAAAATCTCGTTGGGAGAAGTGTATTGAAGCGAATGGAGCATACTTTGATTGAATAAACAGCTTTTGAAGAAAGATATGCAGTTTTATACAATCACTTAAGAATCCGACATTTCATACGCACCAACCTAATAAAAATTTCCCTCTTCTAAAATCGTATTTCTTAAAGGATGGATAATAGTCTTGAAGATCGTGAAATCTCGAAGACAATTGTAGAATTTATATGAGATTTAAAGTTCATTATGAGAAACAAAATAAATTTTGAAAAATGCTGTTTTTCCAAAATTGCTTTTAAAAATTCAGCTGCTTCTTTTCAAAATGCTTTTTAAAAGAATATCCATTTATTTATAGAAATAAAATATTAGTTACGCCGTTTAAATTCTTACGAAAGGTAAACTGAATTTTTTGATATTAGCATAAGAAGTTTGATTTTAGTCGAAATTTTATCATTTCGATTTCGTATTAAAATTTAAATTTTAGGGAGGATGACAGATTATTAAGAAAATGTATGCAAGTATAAACAGAATGGTGTAATACTTCTAAAATTTACGGCTATGAGCTCATAAAATTGGTAGCCAAAAATATTTCACTGAAGAAATCTTAAAGACGAAAATACATGAATATTTGAAAATATTAGAGGCCCTTATTCCCAAAGAACCAGCTGATTTCCAGAGATTGCTATTTAATGAAACAATAAAAATCATTTGAGTTTCTGGGGAACAATGTATTTTATTGTTAAAAATTAGGAAAAAAATAAATATATAAAAAATGGCCAAACTTAAATAAAATTTTAGCCACTGTTAAGTAGAAATAAATGGGGAAAATTTATTTTTTATGTTTTTGAGGTGATAAAAAAATGGATTTTTGTGTTGAAATGTTTACAGGAGTAATGAACAGAGGGATAGTGAAAAAAAACAATAAAGTTAGGCTAAATGTTTGATAAATATATGTAGGAATTGGGTGGGACAGAATGCCCATCCAACCACATTTAGTTCAGTGTCTAGGGTCACTAATAAAAAGAAGCTTTTGAACATGAAAGAAATTTATTTACAGTAAAGAAA
>JAPMOQ010029938.1:33637-106987 GCA_026543055.1 Argiope trifasciata
TTGAAACTAAATATTAAACAGCAATGGCCGCTGATTAAATCTCTACATATATGTTAAAATTTCAAGAAAAAATCGCTTTGCAATATATATTTTCTTTTTGCGATGTATAGTAATGGTAAATTTAGAAGTTGTAAATCTATTTATCAAACCTATGCAATATTAGCATACACGGCACATATAAAATATGCATACATACATTCTTCTTTATTATTAGTAGGCGGTAAAAATTGGATAGATAAAAAATTGATTGCTTTTATATGGGGCATAAAAATAAAATGTCAGTAACGTTAAGTATTTTAATATAATATGTTCAATAAATTTTCATAAGTTATGTTTTGATTCTTCTTATTTACTTTACTCTAACTTGAAACTCTCAGAACTACAAAATATGAGCTTTGACACCCTCGTGAAATCACAATGTAGCTTTCTTCATTTTCTGTTTCAAAAGCTCCAATTTAAATAATAAAAATCATTTTTAACTTTTGAATTTTGTTCACTTTATGTTGGAAGCCTATGCTTTTGACAGACAACTAATTAATTATTCTATTACTTAGATTATTTTCATGCCTTCAAAAGAAAACAAAGACTGAGATAGCCTGCTTGGTTCGGCATTGAATTCGCATTCCTTGTGTTGAGAGTTCGAACCCACCAGCCGCATACTCCCTGTGTGATGGTGGCTGGCACACATATAAATATGTCATGGATCACAAAGTCCTCCATGTCGAGAGTAATACCAATGGGGATACTAGATCAGAGGAGATCGTTCTCTGGTTAAGGTCTCAAATACATCTGTGAATGAATAAATGAGATGCATGAAGTCCAGCCAGTAAAATGGGTTGTGATGTATGTATAGTGGAGCCGAACCCTTGGTCCTAGATGGCGCTACTGAAAAACAAGGAATGTAAAAATCTCAGCAAAAAATCGATGACTAATTAGTCAGCGAGCTTGTCGGTGACAAGTGCCATTTGAAACAACAACCAAAGGAAACAAATTAAAAGAATTTAATTCATTTGGGAAAAAAAAAGTTTTAAGCGACAATATTTTGTGAAAATATTTAAGTTAACTGAATAATTTTAATAAGTTTAAGAAATTAATCAAATATTTCATTTATTTTGGAAATGAATTGATAAGTACCAACTCAATCTAACTTAAATTAATAATTAATAAACTTTGCTAAATAGCATAATTTTTATGTTGTTTTGTGGAACATGTTTACATTATTCATAAAAGATTTTTAAAAAGTAACATTTTATGATTAGAGAAGCCAATTAAACAAAATGTCTTCTCTAACTGTAAAACATTGATTGAAGTATATTTTTGAAAGTCATTAAAAATAATTTAAGTAAATTTTGAGTCACTATAAAAAATTTAAATACATTTTGAAAGTCATTCTAGTAGAATTAACCTTAAGACTATTTTAATTATTGTTTCCATAAAATTCTGCATTTAAGGGCTGACATTAGATTGTTATAAATAAAAGTATTTGAATTTAATTCGGTTAAAATCAAGTATCGTTTTAGTTAAATAAGAATTATAGTTAATAACGATGAACAGAAATTCAGATGTATGGAAATTTCCAATTTTTTTAACCAGCAAGACTATAATTATTGGCCTTTATCCTGAAAGTGTGAAATAATACGATTTAGCTCTTTATACAGTCATTAAAAATTATGGCAAAATTTATTTAATTCTAAGTAGAACTTATTTTTATCAATCATGCATATGACGGGCATTTATTTATCTTTTTCCTGTACAAATGAGTATTTTGGAATAATTTTTAAACATAATAGTAATTTGCTCACGGAAGTGAGGATTATTATTATAGATAAATTATTTTTATTGATATTAATATTGTTGATTAAATATAAAAAAAAAATTATCTTTTAATTAGGCTTTGTAAAATTTTATGAGGGCAATTTTAAATAGCAGAAATTTGTTTACATGAAAAATATACTCTCTACTATGTTCATAAAGATAATTTAGTAGATATTTTGAAAAAAATTGCTTTTGAGAAAAATAGAAAACGATAGAAGTAATATCTGAAATCTTTTTTCTTTATTGCCTTTTATTATTTTTATTTCATGTTGTTTCAAAACTTTCGAACGTTCTGATTCTAATTAAAGAATAATTAGAATACGTTGAAAAAAATGTATAAATTTTTTACCATTTTCTATAAAATTAATTTTAAAAATTTTATGAAGTTATAAAAATTTTCGTCAAAGGAAACCATTTTTTTTAAACAATCCAATGTTGATTATAAACTTAAATTTATTAATGCTCTATTATTTTAGTTTGTCAGAAAATTCATCTCTTAAAAGTCCTTTGTACCTAAATTAATTTTTTTTTTTTAAGTTTAGTCCGGCTCTCAAAGTTAGATTAGGGAAAATGGCCCAAGACTTGTCTCACTTAAGACCTGTATAAGGGTTAATTTGGTTAGGGGTTATTTAACAAAGATTTATAGTTTATGTATTCATAATTTCGACAAGTTCAGTTTTGTGTGCTTTTCTTCAGCGTTTGTAATTGCATATGATCGTGTTTTCAAGTTATATAAAACGTCATCATCCTTTTTTAACCACTAAAATATCAATCAGAACACGTGACATGTAGGTATTATTCACTTAACTATAATAAGAAATTATTTTTGAAAAATTAAATATTCAATTTTGAAACATTTCTTGTCAAAATAAAGCATTTTATTCGCACATTCCTACAAAAAAAAAAAAAAAAGATTGGAAATTTTTTTAAAACTTAGAATCCTATTATATTTTTAATATTATATGAGTCTAATACAATCTCAATACAAATTTAAGGAATTTAGGAGCTTTACATTATTATTATTTTTTAACAAAATTCTAAAAATTATCCTTCGCACAAATGTGGATTATTTTGCTCGGAAAGACGTGAATGTCGTGGCGCCATCTGTATTCATTTATAGAAAACTAAATATTAAAACTAGGCAACATTATTTCTCCACACACCTCAATAAGTTTGATAGAATGGACTAAATGGATTGAATATTGTTATTATCCAAAACTCTGACAGATAAAATAACATCTAAATAAATATATTATTTCATTCATGGGATCATGTAAAAAGAATTGTTTTGGACAGCTCTATCTAATACTATAATACGAGGAATGGTTGTCCAGTCGAAAATCGCCCCAGAATTAATAAACTCCGGTAAACTTGGGGGTCTGGGGTTTTTGGCCACGAGGAATCGATTGGCGCCGGTTTTGAAGCGCTACAGTCGAGCAGTTCAGAGTTACAGATAGGATATTTTCAAACTTTATTAGTTCGCCATAATGGCTACTTAAATTTTCAAGCGGTAACCGGCTGCCATCTATAGCAAATATGGCGAACTAATAAAGTTTTATGTTTATGCTGTATAGGTTTATAATATGTTTCTTATGTATGTATATATGTTTGGTTTTTCTAAATAAATTTGTCAAAAATATTGAACTTCAACACACTTCAATCTTTACCTTTTCTTTACCTTTGTATAGAATAGTTCCCTTTCCAAACTCTAACTTTGTTTAGAATAGTTTACAATGGTGCACTTTAACCGGTTATCTTTTCACCAATGGTTTCACAAATTTTCTTATGGCATGTATTGTTTTGATAAATCACAATTGAAAATTTAAATCTTCGAGTTAGCTTCGATACCTGTTTTCTCCGAGCGGAGCTCGGTCACCCGCTGGTGACTACAAGTAGCACATTAGCATAGTTTGAAATATCTAGCACCGTCAAAATTACATTTCCTTATTGATAAATTATTATTCAATGATTCCTTTGATTTCATTGCTTAATGTCATCTCTTTATTAATGAAAATAAATAATCAGCTTACAATACAGCTAAATATAAATTATTTGATGATAAAAAAAGGTACAACCTATCTTGAATGGAATTATTTCACGAGAAAAGTGGAGCAGGAGTGGAACGGGTAATTGGGTGACTAAACAAATAATAACTTCGCTAACTTTTAAAATGCTAAAAAAATTTCAGCATTTAAAAAATGCATAGTTTTTTATTGAAATGTTAAATATCAAAATACCAGCAATGAAAGAATCCATATTTTAAAATCATTATATCATAATATATATTGCAATTCAAAGCATGAATATAATAAAAATTCTAAAAAAATTTATTAAATAAAATGAATAAAATTTTAAAAGATTAAGTCAATTTCAGATAATTATAGGAAATAAATAATTTGACCAAAAAAATCACGAGTAGCATTTAAAAATTATGGAGCTGGGGGGGGAGGGTTATAATCGAAATGTAAAAACACGAATAAAATATTTGCAGCTTGAATGTTTTTAAGGCCTTTTCACGCCCTCTTTCCAATTCCTTATTTACTTTGATTAATTGAAATACCCTTCATATTTCCTAGGATCAAGATAAGACAATGATCGTTCTATTTTAAAAAATATCTTGAGACAGTTTTCACTTTTCTCAAAGCGAAAATATTTCGAACGTAAAAAAGAAATCCACCTTGATTTTGATAAAATAGTACATTTCCAACTTTCCTGGGACTGTTTTTCTTTTTTTTTTTTTTTTGTTGTTGTTGTTGTTTGTTTTTCTTTTTAAAATTATATATATCTTTATAAACTTTCCGTGAACCAAATTCTCAAAATCGCATTGAGATACAACGATGAAATTTTGTATGATGTCTTAATACAAAATTTGAAGATTTTCATTACATTTCGAAGAAACCTTTTGGAGTAACGTCTATTTGACCGTGCGTTTGTAAACAGAGACAGAACTTTCGATTAGACTCATTAGATAGATAGCTGCTCAAGTCACTGTGCTAAGAAGCCGCTTCTATTAATTGTTAGTAGATGAGTTTGCCAAGCAGATAGATATGAAAAAATATGAATTTTGTGAATGATAAATTATTAGGATAATAATACTTAACCAAATGTAACTGTTTAGATTTTATTACGTTTCCTTAATTGTTAGATTATTTTTAAATACCAAACATCTGATCATAAATAAAAATGTGGGCAAACATAGATACAGCGCAGTCATGGGTCTTAATAAAAAAATAACATTTTCAAAGTAATTAGATTTAATAATAATTTAATAATTTATATTTTCATAGTAAAAACAATTAATCTGAATAAATGATTAATTATGTTAAAAATATGTAATTGAATTGATCTTCTTACTAAAAGAGCTGAACACAAAAGAGTCTGAGAACACAAAATTTGCTTAATCTGTCATTGCATGAGAATCAAAAATGTAAATATCTGCATGAATAAAATTTTATGCATTATTTAATGATCAAAAAAGTGTATGTAGACTATATTTTGAACTAAATGCTTCTAAGGGTAATTTATCCATTGGTCTATTTGTATGTATATAAAAGCTGCTTCAAAGCATGAGATTTATAAAAATGAAATTTATATGTCATTTTGAAACCAAGATCGTGAATTTATAATATTTTCGACTCAATCGATTAAAAGCAATGCTTCAAATATTGATATTATCAATTTTCTTCATAATACTGCTAAACAAAAAGCAAATATTTGTCATCGCAGCAGAATTCCAATTTTGTAAACTTTCTAATTTTGGAGGATATGGTTACAGAAACGGAATTTTACAACGGTTCCCTACACTTCCCTATTTTTATTACATATATTCAAATTATTATACTTGTAAAGAAAATTAAATATAAGGCAATATATCCTTTAAATAAAATAGAAATCGAGTGAGAATCCCTCCGATATTTTGATAATTTCTAGAGTTTTTAAAAAAAACTAGAGTAAATCAGTATCAGAGCTGCAATCTGCAGCTCCCCTGCCTTTCTACACCTACTTGTAAACATTTGTAGTATAATTTGCAGTGTTTGAACAATGTAAGTCTGAAAATAATATTAAGCTAAAAACAAGAAAGAAAACATTTAATCTCTAATCTCTTGAATCAATAATGTCTTGAAACTTGAAAGGAGTGAGATAATGGAATTTATAACAACAATGGCTGTTATTTCCTGCTTCCATATGTAGAGAATAAATGAAAGTTTAGCAGTAAACACAAGAGAGCGCGCACACACAAAAACAAATTGAAATTTCAGTCAGTTAAGAGTTACAAAAAAGTTCCTCTTGTTGTTGTTCTTGTCACTTATGGCACTTTACAAGCCCGCAGACAGAAAACTTCAGTGATTTAAGTCTAAATGAGCGTCACTTGTTTTTTCAGTAGCGCCAACTAGAACCAAGAGTGCAACGTAGCTACTTCATGCTTCACAATCGCTTGCACAACCTCTTTTTACAGGGGGGGGGGGGGCATATTCACACTACTCACAAATAGAACACGGAATAATAACCATGCAATAATAACCGGGACTCGAACCCGGGCCCATAGATTACGGTTAAGACACGCGACCCCTATGCTAGGACGCTGGCAGAAGTTCCTTTGATGCGAATTAGTACATATTCAGGTGTTCCGGTGTAAAGAAGATGTACAATAAGAAAATGCGTTCCCGCAACACGGAAAATGGTAATATAAAGTCTCAAAAAAAGTCACAGTAAAAAAATTAGTCAAAAAAGTAGATATTGAAATGCTTCATCACTTGAATAGAAACATGCAGATTGGTTTTGTTCACATTTATTTTACTCAGAGCATTTTTGAAGGTGATATCTTGTTTATCCAACAATATATCTCCTTCTATGTTCATCAACAAAGTCCATATTTTGTCTCTATAATATGTATACTTTTTGCACTAGAGAAGGATATGTTCAATATCATTAATCCTATAACATACTTGACAGAGGGGATCATTCTGAAGGTTAAAGCGATTCAACATTCCTGACGTAATAAATGTTTTGTTGACTAGTCTGGCAAAGACAACATCTTCCCTTAGATTTTTGTACCAGGAAGTCCGTGCTGCAATGCTAGAGTTGTCCCCTAAGGAAACAAAATATTTACTGTTTCTATAATTATTGATAGTAGCCTGATGCGTCTGTTTCTTGAGGCCTGAAATAATACCTTCATGAGAGATCCAAGGTGCATTTTCTATAACTTCTTTGGCTAAGCGATCTGCAAGCTCGTTCCAGATTATATTCGAATGACAAGGTACCCACAGGAAGAATATTTTTTTTTTTTTTTTTAGTTTAGTTAAAGTTTCACTTTTGGAGGTTATGCATTGAATAATTTTTGGTGACTGAATGGAGATAATTTTCAACGGTGAAAGTGCAGAGAAGCTATCTGAAAAATTCAGACAATCTTTTCTTAGAACGACAAGAATATGTAGTGCTTGAGCAATGGCCAAAATTTCAGCAGTAAAAATGGGATTGAAAAGATGGACTCGAAACATGAATTTTTGAATGGAAGAAAAACCTACAATTGAAGTGTGCTGGAGTGTTTTGGATGCAACAGTAGCAATAATTAAAGGATCAGAAAATAAATTCCTTAAAGCAATTACTAATCTCAATCAAAGATAGATTTTCATTTTGAAATTTAAAATCCATTAGAAAAATTTCAAAGTAATTAGAGTTAGTTGTTGGGCTTTGAGCTAGGTGATAATTTGGTTGGTAGAGGCAACTTCTTGAGAATAAACGAAATGGGTTTTCCGTCTTTAATGGTTAATTGAATTTCTCGATTATTATGAAAGTGCTCAGTGAGAAGTGGTGAATGTACATTATTGGCTATTTGCTTAATAAAAAACTGGGAAGCTAGTCGATTTTTTCTGAAGCAATTTTTTGAGAACAATTTTCAAAAGCACAACATTCGGGGTCCATTTTGGGAGGCTTAAAGCAATTCTCAGAGCTAAAGCTGGGATAATGTGGCATAATTATAATGTCTTTGAAGATTTACTGTTTTCTTATTATTAGACAAATTTACAATACAATTTAGCTGTAGTGCGGTAATAATCAAATCAAGTTGCTGATTTTTTTTTAATAAGGTGGTTATAGATATAGATAAATATACCAAGCTTATTCTGCTTTAAAAAAAATTGCTTTTTTAATCAGATATTATTTTATCCATTCTTTTGAGACTAGAAAATTTTTCCCAATTTCCAAATTAATACATTTTGTCTATCTTCGATTTATATTTTATACTGTAACTTTATCTATGTTTTAAAATGGTTGCTAAATTCAATCTGAAAATCGAAAGTAAAATGCTTGTTAATTTTAAATAAACAAATGAATCAATAAATATGAAATATCCAAAAGGAATCCCAAATTTCCGCAAGACTTTATTTCAATATGGATTGAATCAGAAAGCTCTTCTTGGTTTGCAGTCTTCAAACAAATTTTCGAAAAGTTGTCAGTCATTTAAAAACATAGATGACAGTCAATCACCAAGATATAATCCCATCAATATTCAAATGTTATCAAGTGCTCTGCATCGCCAGATATTCAAGAATAAGCCTGTTAAAATTCTTGATAATAAAGACTTACAGGAAGTTATTTCTCATCTAAGTCAACATAATTTATGGCAGGCAGTATGAAACTTTTTATTCTCTATTGGAAATTGCGTATATATCAATTTAAAAGCAAGCTATGTTCTTGAGGTTTCAAAATGAAATGGTCTACCTTTGTTGATCTTTCAGAAAGTATTGGGGACTCTGCATATGTAAAAACAATTTTACTGTTAATAATTTCCGCTCTAGTTATGTTCACTTCTTAGCGAAAAATTATTTCTTTTCTTAATCGCTGTAACCACTTCTACCTCACAGGAAAATTAAATTAATTTAGGCGAATGTATCGAGTTGTAAATGTTTTTACAGACAATAAGGTGCCAAAATAATTCATTTAAAAAAATTCTCTCTATATTCGTTGATGAGTTTTGATAAGTGTGGCTAGATTTTTTTTTACCACCTTAGCAAGAATCTTGTAATTGATATTCCATTTTTACCATTAAATCAACAAAAAACTACAGCAGTTATATATTCTCTGAGAAATTTATATTATTATAGGTATTTGCATATTAGTCATGCCATTGTTGAATATCGTTCAATATTGACATCTTTGATATAAAAAAAATAATTTGATTTGAAATTAATCGCTGATTGCATGACGTGACTTTTTTGAAGATTAATCATTGGTATGCAGTTAATATATAAATATTACTTTATATTCTTTAATCAATCAGTTTATTGAATTAATGATATATACATAATACATATATATATATACATAATTAATGATGATTACATAATAATAAAGACAAAAATCAGTTTCATAATGAAAGAAAACTACTTCAAAATTTTATTTCTGTAACCAATAGGGAAAGTTCGCTAAAATAGAAGTAGCAGTGCTTCCTTGATTATTATGATTCATTAAAAGTTATAGACTTGAAAACTTAGTTGAATCTAATATTGTCATAATTTTAAGAATTTATATAGCAAATATTGCACTTGCAATATTTGCTATATTGCATGTGTCCACCCCAGGATTGTTGGTATTTATATTCTGTTGAGTTCACTTAAAAATTGGTTGGAAACAAGAAGAGCCAATATTACTATAATCACAAGTTTCTTTGTGGAGTGTCATTGTTTTTTAATAACTTTATGAGTGGTTGGCATTTATACAAAATAATTAATTTTGGTACTTTTCCATTATCTGGGTGCAAATATCTGCAATGTGAACCTAACGCAAACCAAGACACCAAACAAAGTGAATGACAAAACAGGCAGAAATTTGGCAAAATTCTTTATTATTTGGCGATTTCTCCCTGTGCCCGACTAACATAAAAGTACCGTAATTTTTATTGTTTTTCTTACTTTTTAGATTTACATCCATCTAAATTTTTAATGACATGACAATAAATATCAAGTATGCATTTTGCATTTCTTGGCAAGTTTCAAGAACATTATGCAGTCTTTCCTCATAGTTCCAAAATTAACACTTTATTTTCTTTATAACTTGTATTGAAACAGTATAAGCTAATTACCTGCATTATTATTTAACCGAAGCTAAGTAATCAGAAAATAGTCGAATTTTTCTTATTTTGATTCATTGATTTAAACTTATACAAATCGAAAAGTTATAGAGTTTAAAGACAATGGAAATGTTATTTGTGTAAGAAATATTTTTGACTGACTTTTTTTTTTTTTTTTGACCCTGTAATGTAACACTCATGTCGTTGACATGCAGAATTAAATATCATGTTTGAATATCCTTTCAAATATCGCCAAATTGTAAAACCTCTATTTGGAGGGGTATCACTCCTACATCCAGTATAAGATTATGAATTGCATTTTTCCCATTCTTTTTTTTTTTTTACCCACATCTTAACTTTTCCTTTCCTTCTTTATTTTTTATTATTTCTTTTGAATTTCTATACAAAGCATATTTTATACTATTTAATTTTTTCTGTTATTGCAAATGAATTTTTCAACTAAATTACTTTTCATAAAATATTTAAAAGAATATGTTAAATATTTAAATCAAATAGCAAGAGTATACAATAAAAGTGTAATTGAATATTTTTTGCAGTTTTGATCATTTCTGAATTTGTTAATTCTATTTTTTCAATTCCTTCCACTAAAGTTCACATTCTCTCTATATATATCTTGTTCAAGTTTTCAATCATTAATAAATTTAACTTATTATTCATACATTCAAATTCATATACATATTTTCAAACTTGGAGTGGATGAGAGGTTTTTTTTTAAAATCCATTCATTAAATTTATTGATTTTCAATATTTTAAATAGAGTTTTGCAGTTTGTAATGGAAATTAAAATCAATAGACAGTAGCTCAATCAGTAAAATGCAAGGATTTCATATGAAGTTGAAAAATAAGAATTCAGTTCTTGCAAAAATCAAAAAAAAAATTAATACTTAATATTTTTTTATAATTATTTAATAAAAAGTAACTTAAATAAATTTTTCTTTGCTGATTTAAGTAGGAACTGAATTCAAAAATAATTATTACTTATTTTAAATTAAAATGTGTCAATTGATCAAAATTTTTGTTTTGTATTAATATTAAATTTACCCTAAATATTTTTGTTTAATCATTTTGTGTATAGATATCTGACCAATAGACAATTAAAATTCATATTTCTAATTAATAGTTATTATAAAATGCTTTCATTCTTTAAGAATATACTTAACATTTCCTTGCATTATTTCATTAGACTATTTCGTACTCTTAATTTTTTTAGGGCTTTTATTACTTTCAAGCAAAAGAGAAAAAAAAATGAAATAATACATATTGATATATTATGTAATATAATATTGAGAAATACATATTTTTTATAATACATGTTATAATAAAGTTATTTAAATGAATGTGTATTAGCTTTCATTTTCTTTTCAATTTAGGAAACCAGTACTTTACCTGATGTTTATTTCAAACTGCCACCATTATATAAGTCAGATATAATTGAGCATTTCAATTATATAGCAAATGAACAATCCAAACACTATAAAGACTTGCTTTTAGAATTTGTTAATTGTGAATTACCACCAGTTCCTCAACAATGGAAGTTTCATCCAGGTTGGGTGCAATATGAAAAATCTGGTAAATCTAAAAGTGTTGATTATCCTGAAGAATCAGCTCTGGTTTTTGATGTTGAAGTATGTATGAAAGAAGGAAACTTTCCAACAATGGCAACAGCAGTGACAAAAGACTATTGGTAAATATGTGTCAAATTAATAAATATTATAAATATATTTAGTAAATATGTTATAAATTTTTATAATCTGCCTATTAATTCTCTTATAAAACCTGTCTGTGAAATGTATGAAAAATGTGACCTCATTATGTTGCTTTGAAACTAGTGATGAAAAATAGATATGTCAATTGTACTCACTTGAAAAATCCAATAGTCAATCCACATTGTAAATAACTGTAGATTGTCTGTTAAAGATATGACAAACTTTGTCAATTTGAAATTTTAATGAATAAATCCCTATATCTAGCACACATGTTGTTTTTGTATTATGCTTCATTTATGTTAGCAAAACTGCAAATGTATGAATGTCAAACTTTATAATCTTAAGAATGTTCTTACTTTTCTTTTCACCATCAAAATGTGTGTTTTTTTTTCCTGATATGAGTGTATTTTTTTTTAAACTTTAGCTTATAGACTAAACCTGATATTGTGAAGATTTTGGCAATTAGCACAAATATGTTAAAAGGAAGGTTTAAAAGAAAAGGTATTTGAGTTACACTTTCTTGCTTGTTTTTTTTTTTTCTTTTCTCTGCAGTCAATGTATTCTTCATACATGGGATGGCTGCATAAAATAGGAAAGTAAAGTATATAGTTAAGTGATCAAAGCAGAGACGAATAGTTTAAATAGAAATATGAAATTTTAATTATTTATTTATGCTGCAATATGCATTGAAATAATAGTTTGTAGACAAATGGAAGAAGTTCTACATTGTGCATAAGAGGAAGGTAAAATTCCTCACCCTATGATGCAGTTAAGTAAAATATCATTCTCTATAAAAAATATCATTAAGCAATGAGGTTTAAGAAAAAAACGTGCCTTTATTAATTTACTTTTATGTCAAATAAATTTCTTGAATGATATCAAACTTCTAAGTTCAAGTTCAACAGTAGACTTATCAGGGCTCCCATCCACAGTCAGAGGACTATCCCCTTAGCGACGAAAAACTGGGGAAATGACTTGAATTTTGAATGTGCTGTCATGAACCATAATAGCTCTTGATGGAAGGAGCTAAAATGAACTGGACTATCAAACTTTTAATTTCTTATTTTAGGTACTTGTGGTGTAGTGAAAGATTAACAGAAGATCATTTTAACTGGTCACAAAATGTTACTCTTTCTGATTTAATACCATTGGAAACATCAAAAAGTGAAATAAAGTTTCCAAAAGACAAGAAGTGGATGCCAAGAATTATTGTTGGCCATAATGTAGCTTTCGATAGAGCATTTGTAAAAGAACAATATTATCTTGAGGTAGAGTAATTTAAAATGTCTTTATTTTTCTTTTAAATTCACTTTGTTAAAATTTGATATTGTATTGAGTTTTTTTAATAATTTATAACACTGCAATAGATAAATTTCTTCATTTCTGTAATATTCAAATATTTTATGAATTTTTGGTACTTTTTTGTTAGTATATTAATTGCCAAAGTTGCTATGTTAGTCTATTGATTGGGTTCACCAAAAAACGCAGTTAAACTACAATAGCATGCAGTTGATACATAAGTACTAAATTTTCAAATAAATTATACATTCTGAACCTTTTTTTTTTTTCATACGTCACTTTCTTTAAGAATCGTAATTGGTAGCAAAGCCTTAATAACATAATGCAAATTGTGTTACTATTTTAGTAATCTAAAATGTTTGAATAATTTACCTTATAGTGATTTCTTTCAACGTTTCACTCTAAGCATTATTAATATTAATTTTCAGTTTTAAAATATTAAATTTAGAGCTATTAATTTATTCTCTAATTTAAGCTACAATGACTTGATCCAATTTCTTAAAATTTTTAAAATATGTATAGATACTGTGAAAAGCATTTACAATTCTTGGTTGATATTCTATAAACTATTAATTTAATACAATTTTATATATATATATATATATTTTGTAAATACTCAATTATTTCAAAATTGCATGCAATTTATTTGTTTTGATATATACAATTTAGCTTGCGATTTATTTCAATCCTTTTTATGCTATTCTACTTAATCTTGGATATTTTTTAAACCAAACATTTTTGTAAAATCAGTATTATTAAAAAAAAAAGTGTAGTATTTGTTAAATTCTATCTCTTTATTTTATTCTTTGTTACAGCGAACGAAAACCCAATTCCTTGATACTATGTCACTCCATATGTGTGTGTCTGGATTGACTGGAATGCAAAGAGCCATGTCAATAGCAAGTAAAAAGAAATCTAAAGACAATTCAAATGGCTTTCTCAGTTCTGCAATTGTAATTAATTATTTATTTATTGTATTGTATATTTTATGGACTAGATTTATAATTAATGTATGGCTGTCATAATTATTTTGTAGCAATTTCTTACCAATTGTAATTGTGACATATTCTTATTGCTACTTTATAAGCTGTTGTTACCAGTTCTGGTAGTCGTTCAAGTGGGTAGATTTCTGGTGTGTTTCTGAGCAGTTAGTTCAATTTCGAGGTACTTGATGAGAAGTCATACATTAGTCTCAAATCTAACAATTGTATAAACTTCTTGTTAGCACTTTTCTCATTTTACAAAAAAAGATTAAAATTTTGTCCTTGTTAAGAATATTTTATTTATTCACATTATTTCCTATTAATAAATATTCATATTTAAGATTCTTAATTTTCTAATAATAATATTTAATGACAATAAGTTTCTGGTAAATGAAACTTGAAATGCTTCTACATCTAGTGTTTTATTATTTTAAAATGAAAGCCACTTTTCAGAATAAAATTTTTTAATCACTTATTATTCCAATTTTTTTACAAAATGACATCAGTTTTGAAAATCATTTCTTTATTCATATTTTGTGATCTTTTTGACTTATGAGACTTTTGTGGTTATCTATACTTATAATAAAGCTCAATGTGTGTGTGTGTGTGTGTGTGTGTGTGTGTGTGTGTGTGTGTCTTGGAGGTCGGGAATGTGCACCTCGGAGCCCTTTTTTCGAATTTTTAATTAGAATTTGAATTAATTAAAATTTAAGCGAAATTTCGACGTTTTCCCGCTATAACTTCCGAAAATATTATCGGATAAACATGATTTTAACATCAATTTAAAGATAGAAAAATTAGCTTTCTAATAGTATCAGTATTTTAACAGTTAACTTGAGCTTCTACTTGTAATGAATTTTTAAAGAAGCATTTCAACTATATTTTTCAACAATATATTTCGGACAAAACAATAAAATTTAATCTGCAGGAGCATGTTGCGAGTGGAAGGGAAAAATTATCTTTTATCAATAGGTTGCCATCAGATAGATAAAAACTCAAATTAAAAAAATAAATAATTGTTGCAAATTAAACATTTAAAAATGCAATTTTCAGCACGTGTCTGCATGAAATGAAATAAATATGAAATATGTTTTTTCTTTTTAAAAAAAAGAAAATGCAAAGAATTTTTTGTGACTTTTACAATATTATTAATTAAATAAATCAGCTTTGTTTAATAATAGAAATACATCTATAAAAAAGTCTAAATGAAGTAAATAGCTGCATAGTATGTAGCACGAGTCTATAAATGCTTTAAAAAATGAAGAATATTTAGCTTTTAATTAAAAAGAGATGAACTTGTGATATCAGTGTTTTAATGTATAACTCAAGCTTCTATTTTTAACGAATTTTTAAAGAAATATTTTAACCATGTTTTTTTGAGCACGTGACTGGATAAAATAAAATAAAACCATGCCGGAAGTTCAAATAAAAAAAAACTATCCTCGCAAATCAAATCTAAAGAAATACAACTTTCAGCATGTGACTGGATAAAATAACATAAATATAAAATGAGATATCTTCTAAAAAAATAAATGCAAGGCAATGGATTCTATGATCGTTTGCAATAGATATATAATTAATTCCATAAATTATCTTTATTTACAGTAAACCTGGTTGAATTTAGACAGGATATGCATTGAAATCCCGACTTAATGGCATATTTCTATAATCGTTTGTAATATCTGTATCATTAATTCAATAATTTTTCCCCTTTTTCGCTTTCTTTAAAAAACATATTTAACATTTTGGTAACATCACCGAAAAAAACATTTTTAATATTTTGGAAGCATAATCGATAAATTGTTAGAGCATTAAACTCAAAAAGTTTTTTCGAATAAAGTTACCGACTCTTTAACTACTAATAACTGAATCTTTTAACTTTAACTATTTCTTAAATTTTGGCTAATGAATATGTGATTTAATTGAAAATTTTAGAACGCATTACTCATGGCGAACCAGCTGGTCGCCAAAGGCGGCTAGTAAATTAATAAGATGAGATATAGACCCAAGATTTAAAAAAAGATTTGTTAACAATGTATTCTTTATACAGCACCAAATTAGTTGAATCATGTATATGTCTGTATTGATCTACAAATATTGATAAATGGAGCAACCACATTTATCTATATTGTTAATAACTATCAACTCTGTGTTATCTGGAAATGTGCATATTTCTTCAGATATTTTTTTTTAATCATTTTTGAAGAATTTTCCATATTTTTATTGTATCATTGGAGTCAGAAATAGCTTATCTTAAACAATTTCCTTATCTGTAGTCTTTCTAAGTAATGTGTAAAGAATACCATTTTGCATTTATTATTATTCCATTTTAATTTAATTTATAGATGAAAAAATACATGTCAATATTTAACTTAATTAATTGGTAATGTTATGCATAAATTCATTTAAATTGTTTATGATTTTCCTCTTTTTTCAGGGTTGGACATATATTAGCTCTTTAAATAATCTAGCTGATGTCTACAAATTATATTGTCATGGGGAAATAAAAAAAGATGAGCGGGAGATTTTTGTTTCTGGCTCTCTTTCTGATATAAAAGAAAGATTTCAGGTAATGTAAAATTATATTTGTGAAGTGTTAATGAATTGTCAATGAAAGAAAATGCATATAGTTCTTATATTATAAAATTTGTTAACAATGTGAATCCTGTCAATAATTTTATAGCTATTATTATTTTTACAAAGTTATATAAAGTGATGTAATTCTATAAATATGTTCTTAATTCTTATAGGAATCAGCTACATATTGTGCTCAAGATACATGGGCTACATTCCATGTACTAAAGAAAATAATGCCCCTGTATTTAGATAGGTATCATGAAAATATTATTTTTATATACAGCCTTTTGTATTTACATTTCCTATTTCCAAATTTTTAAAAAGCATTTCTAACTTTTATGTCATTAACTATGATGTTTGAATTTAAATAATTATACTTCTCAATTATTTACTTTTATTAAGTTTCTGAAATGTAATCTAGAAGTTCAAACTTCAGGGTTTTTTTTTTTTTTATTTATTTATTTTTTTTTTTTATTGAGATATTTTGAAATTTGTCTGAAGTGTACATGATTTTTTCCCACTAGTCATCCAAAATTATTGTAAATGCTCACTTTTGTTATATTTCTGATTACTGAACATGGATCAATTTTAATTCTTCTAATTAAATAATAAATTGCTGTTTTTATTGCTTTCTTGAAATAACATTTTTTGGGCTCTTGATTTTTCACATATTTTATTATTTACTTATTTTAGCATCTGATTGAATAGAATGAAAGTTTAAAGGTCTGAAATAGAAATTAAAAAAGTCTTAATTTATTTAGCAAGAGCAAACATGAACTCTTCTTATGTTATATTTTCTGTGCATTAAATCCTCATATTTTCACCTTTATTCATTCAAATTAAGTTATTCCTAGCTGTTTTTATTTGATATAAGAATTATATGAACTATGAGTCTCTTTAGGTTAGCTGAGAGGAATTTAAACAACATTTTCCCTGAAAAGAGTTCATATTTAATTAGATAATAAAAATTAAATTATGTGATCCTTTTTTGTAGTTTTTTTATTGTTTTATATGAATGTGAACTTAACACCTGTGATTAATTACTTACATAATATATGATAGTCATAATTAATAATAATAGTTATTTTAAACACATAAGCAAAAGAATTATCAATTGAGGAAAAGGAAAAAAGTTTTACTCTTGTTCGCTCATTTTGTTGAAGAAGCATATAAGAGTAAAAAATACTTTGTACTACTAAGTAATAAGTATTAAGCATGTACAACTAAGAATTTTAATTTCAACTATTTATTGTTATTATATTTCTAATTATTGTCATCTTTCACTCTTTGCCTTATGCACATTATTAAGATATATTTTTTGCAATTAATTTATACACAAGGAAATTTCTTAAATATTATCTTTGTTGGAAATAAGTAAAGTATTTGTCTTCTTTGTTTGCAGATTTCCTCATCCTGTAACATTATGTGGACTTTTAGAAATGACATCCTCTTATTTGCCTGTTAATCATAACTGGGAGCACTATATTCATGAAGCACAATCTACATATGATGATTTGCAAAAGGAGCTGAAACTTTCACTTGTTCACTTAGCAAATGATGCATGTTCTTTGTTACCAAATAATCTGTAAATATCTTTCTATGTTTACCTGTTAATTAGAATAGAATTATTTTTGTGATTGATATTAGTCCATGTTATTTTAATAATTTTCACTTATTCAGTTTATTATCACATGAGATTATATCTCTTAATAGAGTCAAGTTTGAGTACTATGATATCATATTGCCAGTAAATGCTGATCAAAATAACAAACAGAGTCTTTCATCCTCTAATATTCAAGAACAGAAAATTATGTAATTAAATATTTGATGACACGATGAAAAGAGTTTAAATTTTGTTGTAACAATAAAAATATAATTTTTTACTGAAATTAAATATTTTAATAAAAATGATATTCAAAAAAATACATATAATTTCCTTTATTATTACTATAAATAGTTCAGACAAGATCATTTTGCACATTGTGGTACTCTTTGAAATCTTATACATAGACATTGAAAGAAATTACAATAAAAATATGTTAAATGCATGAAGCTTATTTAAAAAATGTTTTTTTTTTTCTTTTTTTTTTTTTTTTTTTTTTGCTATAGATTTTCTGACTGTTTTTCATCAAAACAATAGCATTTTAATTTTATTTATTATTTCTTCATATTGTATGACTTTGTTTATTTTAAAATTAGTATTTTGTATTCTACTTGAAATACTTTTGTCATTGTAATTTTTATTAAAAGTGCATCATTGAATCTTATTTGCCAATTAAAAACATTTTAGTTCTATATACGTTTTTCATATTTTTAGCTACAAAAAGGACCCTTGGCTTTGGGATTTGAATTGGTCTGTACAAAATATTAAATTTAAAAAGGCAGTTGTAAAGCAGACTAAAACAAAGCAAAGAAAAAAGTCATCAAATAAGAGTGATGAATTAGATGACAAAAATCAAGATCTTGGTGAAACTCTTGTTCCAGAATTGGTATTATTTTTAATATATAGTTAATTCATTAGTTTAAGTTTGATTAATTTTCAAAAAATGACTTAGTAAAAGATAAATCTTTTAAAAATATTTATAAGTGTACAAACTTATTTAAAAAATTATTTTTAAGTTTGCATATTTGTTGATGATCTCAAGAATTTGGCATCTTATTTTTAGTTTTGTATTTCATTGCCAATATTACCTCTACTCTTTACTAGTAATTACTATTTATTGTAGGATACACTGAGTGATGGAATGAAAGATATGAACTTAAGTGACATAAATCCATCTCTTAAACAAATGTATGAAACTGCTTTTTCCTTAAGAAAAATAAAACCATTTTTACCTGGATATCCTTTGTAAGTGGATTTTTTTTTTATCTTGATATCTTATCTGGAAACATTTCTCCCCCCCCCTTTCATGTTAATTTCTGATTTTATGTTTAGAAATCAATTTTTTCATGTATAGAAATCAATAATTCGAAGAATGAAAAAGGAAATAATCTTAAAATTTTGCTATTGTTTAAATGTAATTCATTTAATTCATAACAGTTTCATTTTCTTTTTAAATTTCTAATTTCATGTCAAAAATGTAATTAGTGCATTTTTATTCAATCATTATTTAATTCAGAACTAATATTTAAAATGCAAAAATGCAGGTAGTGTTTTGAAATTCCTTCGAAAAATACACTTGCAATTATTGCATAAACAATTAATGGTGTTTTTGAAATTTCATTACTCAAACTCATGGATACAAATGTAAAATTTTATCAGCTATTAGAAGTATTGTGATCTGTTTAGTTAATAAAATAATTTCTCCTTTGTAATTAATGTTTTTTTAAATCAAAACCTTATTTTTTTTTCAAACAATATCTATATGTTTGTCATACTTACATCTACTTAGCAGCTCATTTATCCATTGACCATTATGTTATTAGGTGAAATATAGTTTTAATTATGTAATGTGATTTGCCATCATGTGGGTTAATTGGCTCCTCTTTTCAAGTTAATAATGTTTAACCTGAATTTTAAAAATTAGTACAGAATACCATATATTCAAAACAGTTTGAAAATGAAAAATAATATTAGACCACCTCTAAATTACCATCATGATTGGACTAATCTTCATATAATGTTGTTATTACAGTAAATATATGGAATTGATCTCTTTTCATACAATCCCTGGTAGATTGTATCTCATGCCTGGTAGATTTGATGCTTTGCGAATAAGGAAATTTATTGCTTATTGGCCATGAAAACTTTATCGAGTTAGCAAGGAAAGAGCAATCATTTAAAGAGAAAGTGCCCTTTGTTCTAATTTACAATTCCTTCGATTAATGTTCAGTTCCTCAATAATGAAAACCCACAATTTGATTACTTTCTGCTTACCAACAAAATTCTTCAATTTATAACTTAATTTGCATTAATTATTTGATTTAATTATTTATTTTCATAGTAATAGTTTATATTATGTGTGCATAATAGTGTACACCTTATATTTATTATTGCAATTTAAAAGCCTATCAGTTGTATGTGAAATGTAACTCATATTAATGTTTTATAATCTGCTTTTATGTTTTAATTGTTATGCTTTTATATCAATAGTATCAGAAGCTATTTTCATTTAAATAACACATCTAATGAAAAAAATTTAGAAATTCCTTTTTCATTGATTCTTTGTATTTTTGTAAAAATAATCCTTTCAACATGGTGGCACAGATAATAATCTATTATTCTAATTCTAATGTTGCTTTTTTTTTTTTTCTTTTAGCAATATCTTTATTCAAAATTTGTGAAAAGAATATATTTATCTAAAAATTATGATAAATTTCTTTTAGGTGGTACAGAGAATTATGTGATAAATCTGCTGTAAACGATCCAGATTGGGAGCCTGGGCCTTATCTTATCAGCACACAGGTTTTCTTTCTCTTCTTATTTTATTTCTATTTAATTCATTTTCAATTTGATTATTATATTCTTATAACTAGACAGAAAATAACTAACTGCCATTTGTGACCATTTAATTCACTGGAATCAAAAATTGCTAAATATTTCAATTAGATATTTTGTTTGATTATGATTTAATGGCTTCCTCAATAAAATATTTGCTAACTTGTTTTGATAAACATGCAGCTCATTCTATTTTTAAAATATCAACTTAATTTAATCATTGTGCATTGCATTTACTTGATTTTCTCTCTAGATCTTTTTTAAATTCAATTATATTACAAGAAAGAATTGCTGTAATTAAAAATGAATTAGTGTAGACAGTTTCTAAATTAGTGTAATCAGTTTTCAAAACAAGTTTATTCTGAAGTTAAGTGCAATAAAATGGTGAATATTTTATTGAATTCCTACCCTGTATTGAAATATATTCAACATGAAAAGATTTGCCAAAAATTGATATCTCCATCATCAATTATGTTGGAGGATGAAATATAATTCCAATAATGCAAGCAATGTTTTTCTTCTTCGATGAAATATTTTTTCATAAAATATATTTAAAATATTTTTTAATTTAATTAAAGTTGTATTTCAAAAAAGACTTTTTTTAATTTTATGATGATATAAATTTTATTTATACATAATATTTTCAAAAATTACTACATAAAAGTACTGAAATTTCATTTACTCTAATCTTATATAATAATCTCATTATTATAGATGCGTTCAGTTCCAAAATTAATGCGTATAACTTGGGATGGCTTCCCACTGCATTATGATGAAAAACATGGGTGGGGTTATTTAGTGCCTGATGTAAGGGATTTAAATATCTCTGAAACTTATGACTTTCCTTTAGAGTGAGTATCAAATCTTACTTTTATTATTCTATTAAAGATACAAATTTCAAGTTATTATTCTCCATTTACTTTTATACAAAATACAATGTTTTATGTGTATTATTTGTATTTGAATACATCCTTTGCAGGAATTTTATTTGTTTGCTTGTTTTTCCTTTTAATCAATGCTGTCATCTTTATGATTCTATTTTTTAATTAAAATCTAAAAATATGAGTTTCAGAAATTGTCTTCAACTTATAAAATGCCAAATATCCTATGTTGTATGGTTCCCTTTCTGAAATTATTATCTGTTTTGTGTAAATTCATACTTTTTACTTATTTTTGGTGTTTTAAAAGAGCCTGTTCTGCCATTGTATAGAAAAAAAAATTATAGACATTTTTAAGTACAGATATATATTGTTATTTCAAACAATATTCTGTTATATAATACATATTGTTATTTCAAACAATATTCAATTTCTTTATTTTCAAATATGAAATTTTATAGTTGGCCAGATTCTAAAAATTCTGAAATTTCACGACTGAATAAATTAATGCCATAAATATTTTGCATCTTATTAAAAAGTAAGTAAAGCATCATAATAAAAATATAAAATATTTTTATAAATTATCAGTGAGTATTTCTGTGCCTTCTTAATCATGTATTTCTGTTTATATTTTCATATTTGGCTCATGCATATTCATTTAATAACATCTCATTCATTTTTTAATACCTAATTTTGTGTCTTGTACTTTCTAGATTTTCATGCTGAAACCATGTTGTGATTGATAATGATGTTGAATATGCATTTATTCTTTATATTTCTTTCAAAATATTTATTTTCAACTTAGATAAATTTCATGTTTATTCTTTTTATGAAAGCAATATCAACTTTTTTGTGATATTATTATCTTATGCAATTTTTAAAGTGGTAAATGCATGTTTTAACTTAATTTATTAAGTAATTATACTAATTATACTTGCTTCTTTCTTTATATGGTAAATTTTATTCTTGGATGTTAAATGAAGTTTTCATTTTGTCTAAAAAGTATTTACATTTATTATAAAGTAGTTTCTAAAACCATTACTTATCATTTACATTATAAGGTTGTAAGTCTCTAAAAACTTTATGGGTCAGTTTTTCTTTCCATCTAATAATAAAAACTTATAATTATGGTTATGATAATTACAACTACTATTTTACAACTACTTCAAATTGTAATAAGAAAAGGGCATTTTAGTCTACCTTCAAATATATTCCTACAGTCTTATTCAGCAGAAATCCTCATACTAATTTTCATTAAACTTTAACTGTCTTGAAATTCATGATTGTCGCTATTAAGTATGCTAACAGCAGTGATACATATTTTATTTACAAAGATAACTCTGTTTATAGAATTATCAACATGTGAGAAAAAAACTTCAGAATTCCTGCTTTCAGACTGTATGAAAAAAAAAAGCATGCTTGAAAAAGAAACAAAAACATTTTATTTTTAAATCAAAGACTTTCTGCAGTATTTTAGAAATAAAGTAATTTTAAATATTGTTTTAACATATGAGGTTTTTTTTTTTTTGAAAAAAATTGAAACTTAAAAAATATTGTGCATTTGAATGTTAATTATTTATTGATATCTCAAAACATAGCTTAACCCTAAGAATTATTCCCCCCCCCTTATTCCTAAGAATCATTTGTACTTGGGAAAGGGGGTGCTTCATTTATCAAGGCCATTATTTAGGACAACCTTAGAAAATATGGGATGAAAGAATTACTTTGAAATTATTCAGAAACTCTGTGTTTGATTGTAATATAAAGTACATCAAGATGCATGGTCTATTTGATCGATTTCTAAAAAATTCTTATTACTGTAATGTTCAAAAAATTGATGATTCTTTTAATGTTTGAAGGTTTGAGAAGCTACTAAGCTAAATAAGCTAAGCATATGGCTGGCTGTAGAAAATGTTCCTTTTATTGAATACATCATAAAATCTTAATCAACTTTTCACTTTAATTGTTATGTCTTACACTTAATTTGATAGGTAGTAGCATTGAACGTTTTATAGTTACAAGATTTGTATAAATTAATGGAATTCATCTAAATTATTTTTATTATTTCCTATTTTATGTGTTCTAATTTATATCTTTTATAAAGGAGCATGAAGATTTGTTTGCTTTGTAAAAAAAATTAGTTTCAGATCTAAGTTAATTAGAACTATGTTCCTTGGTGTTATATAACTTTCTTTTGTAATTAACTTTTATCTGAAGTGGTAAAAATATTTCAATCTTTTAGGAGCTTATTATACCTTGTTGAATGTACTAAAATGGATGCCACTAAAGCTGAGCAGAATATTGACCCATTTTGGTCAATAATCTCTGAACCAAGAGAGAATAATCCAGAAACATCTAAACTATGGGAATCCATCTTGGGCAAGAATCGAAAGCAAGTAATATATTAACTTTTATTGTGTCTTATTATTCAAGTTGTATTTTGATGGTTATTCTTCTTTATCACTGCTACAAGTATTGATATAGATAGTTAAAAAGTTTTGCCTTTATTAATGCATTGTGATTTTTATTTAATATCTATAATCAGTTTGTATTTTGCTGTTAGTAAATTATATTTTACATTAAAATTTTCTAATCTGAATCTTATTTCACATCTAGCAGTAGATCCAACTTTCGAAAAATGAATCATGCAAAATTTGCTTGAAAATCTATTTGTTGTTTATATTGACAAGTGGTATATCTCACCTCAAGGACAATTATTTTAATATAAATTATCCATGTACCATATAAAATGCTGCATATCAATATTTAATTCATTTTGAGAATGCTCTGTTTTGTTAATAATAATGATATTCTGATTTCTCAATAATGATATAAAATTTCTGATACCAAAATGTATGTAAATCATGCTAAATGAACTTTCACATAAGGTAACTTACATTTTTTTAATGCATTCCTCTAATTTAGAAACTTTTTTTTTTTGTACTTTTATTATTACCTTGTATATTTCTGAAGTATAGTGACCATTTATTGATAAAAATACAATCTACACATTAACCTTTATTTTTTCTTGCATATTTCATTGCAAACATTATTTCTTCTCTAAAAACATTTAGAGATACTATTTTTTTAAAATATTATTTATTTGCAAATCCCTTCCTTCAATAGTTTCATCAGCCTAAATATATTGATGTTATTTTGTGTCTCAATATTTCCATTCTGTGTCTCAATATTGCCTTACTCCTTTTCCAAAATTTAGAACTGCATTTATTGAAATTTGTCATCATATTTTTTATATGAATTCATTGAACTGATATATTTTCAGAATAGATTTTCCATATGTTTAATCATTTGACTGATATAGTATCTAAATGTGTTTCAAGTTTTCTGCCCCTACAATTTTATTCAGCAATATGTTTTCTCTCAGTTGAATGTTCAGCTATGATAAGTAATATCAACTACAGGATATTTTTAATACAAAAATCAGAAAAGAAAAATCAGTTTTAGGAATATTAATGATTTATGTATAATAGAGAAAGTCTTGAGCTCCGAACTCAGAAAATAGACTATATTTCATGTGAATATACTTCTCTAAACTTTACAGCCAGTCATGGGATATTTATTTATAAATTCTGCTTGTAAATATTACTAAAAATATAACTTTATGTTTTGTTCATATTTTTATATATATATATTACTGTACTCTATTACATTTCTTTATAATTAACTGTATTCTTCCAATTAGGAGTCTTGGAGCTTAGATCAGTTTAGTAATGGACCTCATGATGTTGGAATTAAAGGCTGCCAGTTCTATAAACTTCCACACAAGGTTATTTAGTTTTGTTTTGTATGCATGAAACAATTTTCGAACTTGAGATAACTATTTAAAAATTATTGTATCCATGTAATTTTATCTTTAAATTTATTTTCAACGCTAAAAAAAGTTGCAATTGTATTAGCTTGATTTTTGCATTAGATAAGAATCAAGTATGAAACTAAAATACACTTTTTATATTTGTTCCTTAAAATTATTATTTTCATTTGTAAGATTATGATAAAAAAAAAGGCTGCTAGATAGCCATTTATTTACAAGTTAAAAAAACAACCATAAAACAATATTTCTTAAATTGTCTATGTCTTGCATAGTTTTAGAAATATAACATAAATAGCAAAACAAGCATCATAAAATACAGTACTAAATAAGTATTTCATATTTATGAAAGATGTATGCAAGCTAATATTAAGGAAACAAATAAAAATGATTGCTTGAAATTTTAATCAACATAAATCTTATAACAACAAAGTAATTTAGTTGCTTCTGAGATTTCTCATGGCTTACACCAATAACTACATTTTGCATCCCCCAAAGGTTTGTGCATTGCATCTAATAAATACTGCCATTATTGATATAAATTTTTCTCCTGCTTTGTTTTCAGTTATATTTTATATTGATTTAAAAATTATGTTGTATTCATATTGTGTTTTATATGTTTTTTCTCTTTGTATTTATAAAAATTTAACAGGATGGTCCACAAAAGAGAGTTGGCAATCCATTATCAAAAGATTTTTTATCGAAAGTTGAGGATGGAACTTTAAGAACTTGGGGTAAAGGACAAGCAAATCGAGCTCTTTTATTGAGCAAAATGCTGTCCTACTGGAAAAATGCTCATGAAAGAATAGTGTAAGTTGCTATTTCTTAATCTCATCTAAGTCATTCTAAATCAATAAAAATATTTTTAAATATTTTCTGTTCATTTCAGTATCCTAAGATAACTACATTTCAATGAATTATAAACAGAAAGATGCAGAATTCACTTTATTACTGAATGTAAACACCTGTTCCTTTCATCTCCCCCCCCCCCTATTTTGTCGAATTAGATTCATCCTAATGCATGGGCAAAAGTTCGGAGGGTTTTAGAATCCATTGCAATACATATATATGTTCTTTTTAAATTGTAATTAAACTATAAAAATGTTTTAGACTTTGGAAATTCCTTTTTTGCAATATAGATTTATAAAATTTATACTCAGTGAGTATATGAATCTTTTCTTGGTACAGTTATATTTCTTAGAATTTTATATTTTAAAAGGCATAACTCCTAGCATAACTAAGCACTTTTTTTTAACAGAAAATAATAAAAATACTTAGTATGAATTTTGAGTATAAGCATTTTGTGAAATATTTGTAAATCTCTTTATTATATCCTTAATTTGAACTATCTCTTTTGCCTTCATTTTGGTAAAAAGAACTACATTTTATTCATTGATAAAAGTCAAAAGAGAAATTGGGAATTTTGATTAGCTTTGTTAAAATATTCAACTAATTTTGATTCCATGGATGAAGAGCAATTTCTTAATCTCCATTAATTCTTATGAAGCATGATTTTAACACAAAAATGTTTCGTATCAAAGTGTTCCCTACAATATTTAGTATATTTTATGATTATAAATAAATTTCTTGAATATATGCCACATAACAGTTTAATTTTTATGTTTTTCTTTAAAAAAAGTGAAAGAGAGAATTTTCTATTTCCTTTCAAGTGTAATTTTAAATAATTGCATGAATTTTTTTAATATCATTTTGGAAATATTTGCTGAAATGTTTTTATTTATTTATTATTCAGGTCACAAATGGTTGTTTGGCTTAATAATGAAGAATTATCCGAAACAATAAAATGGTATGTATCTTCATTTCTTAACAGAGAAAAGCAAATGTTTTCTTTTTATGAGAAGATCTTTTATTTGATTATTACTCAGTAATTTTTATCTTTTCTTTACAGTAATGAAGCATATGATGAAAATGGATTGTATGGTGCAATCTTACCTAGACTTATATCAGCAGGAACTGTTACAAGAAGAGCAGTTGAGCCTACCTGGCTGACAGCCAGTAATGCATATGTAAATAACATTTTCTAAAATTACCAAGATGAGACTTACTTCATTCAAAAAATAATCATAAAATAAACCTTATTTTACATGATTTTTCTGCCAAAATATTTAGACTGATTTTCTGTGTAGGAAGATAGAGTTGGCAGTGAATTAAAGGCTATGATTCAAGCTCCACCTGGACATCATTTTGTTGGTGCTGATGTTGATTCTCAAGAATTATGGCTTGCAGCTGTTTTCGGTGATTCGCAGTTTGTAGGCATACATGGTAATTGTGTAATGTTGTCGTGAAATTCCTACAAAGTATCATTGTGATTAACCATCTGATACATTAATTTTTATTGCATATTATTAGGATGTACAGCATTTGGCTGGATGACTTTACAAGGGAAAAAGTCGTCAGGAACTGACATGCATAGTAAAACAGCTAAGTCAGTTGGTATTTCTAGAGATCAAGCTAAGGTTTGTTATGGTAATTTATAAGTGTAACTGCAGCATTGAAAAAATATATTTTAGTCTTCTATTCAAAATCAAGTAAAAAGAAGCAAAGTTTGTATCAAAGTGTAGTATTTTGCTGAAGGGGGAAAAAATCAGTTTTTCTTACTCCCATCTTAACTGAAAAAAAAAAATTGTATATTATCTCATTATGCAGTTACTTATTTATGATATGACATAATTTTGTATTTCCAGAAAAATTAATTTACTTTCTAATTTTTCATTATATTGCATATTATTTCTTGACAAGGTAATGTTTATCTTCATATTTGAACTTATTTGTTTTAAACTGAATTATTATATTAATTATGTTATGTTTATTGAAACATCTCTCTAGATGTTTTATTTTATTTTACACTAATATTAAATTATTTTTAAAAATTAAGTAATTTCATTCAAAACTTAGATATACTCCTGTGTTTCAAGATTTAAAATTAATACTTTGTTGCCAGATTTCCTTTAGCTCTAGCATCGTCCTTTTCTCTTTTGAATTAAAAGAACAGAAATGCACTTTTTTTCTTCCAGAATCTTGTAAAAAAAATTTATAAGTTTAGTAGGATCACTGAATTTTTTTTTATTTTTTAAGAATTTTTCAATTTTATAAAACTCTTTTATATTAAGTGCTTATTTAAATGTTTAAAATTTATTTTAAAATGTAATCATATAATTATAGAATCTTGCTTTTAAAATTCCTAATAACAAAGTTTTTTAACTTTCAAAAACTTCTTTTGTATTTATTTTTTTATATCTCTTTATCTTGCATAGATTTTAAACTATGCTCGAATTTATGGAGCTGGGAAGTCTTTTGCACAAAGACTTTTAATGCAGTTTAATCATCGCTTAACTTTGGATGAAGCAAAGAAGAAAGTTAAAAAAATTTATGCAGAAACAAAAGGAATCCAGAAGTAATTTCTATTTTTTTAAAGCAAGAATATCATTTTGAATAATGTGGAAAATAAGAATATTCTAAATATATTTATAAAATGCATTGGTATATAAAATTAAGCCATTTGCTAAAGAATATATTTAAAATTATATTTGATTATTTTATGCATTTTTTCATCCTTTCAACTTTTTTTTGTAATTTTATTTAATAATAATCTAAAATCAGGTATAAATTCTTGTCTAAATGCTAAACTTTTGAATTATTGATAAGTTTATTTGTACTTTAAACATGTGTTAGAAATCTGAATATATAAATGTTCCTTTCTTTAAGTCTGTGAACAACTGAGAATTACTTTTCCAGATATGTTGAAGGTGATGATGAAATTGAAGATAGTGGTTTCATTTTTACTCCAAGTGAAGAGAGAAGAATATGGACTGGAGGAAGGTTAAAAAATTTTCTTGCTATGGTTCAAATGTTTAAATTTGTTCTTTTGATTTGATTTGTCAAGACTCTTTTCTGAGTATTTTAATTATTAAAATATTAGCAAAATATTGACTTGATTGTTTTCTAAATTTATTCTAAAAAGATATGTGAGCTGTATTTTTCTTTTAATATTTATAATTTTTAAATGTTTTAACCATACTTGCAGTTCTTATCATTATTATAATTTCTTTTATACGTGTATACTTGTGCACATAATGTGATTTGATAATATCAATAATTCTTAATTGTGTGTCCTTTTTACTATTTTCAAGCATATTTACACTTGCCATTAGAAAGTTAATTTTAAAACAATTTTATTTAATGATAAAGATTATTCATCATTCCTTAGTTGTAGTTTGATGCTCTTTGTTAAATAATAATTTTAAATGTATGCAAAAAATTTTAGCAGTGAATTGCACATTTTTAAAACAAATTTTTCCCATTGAATTTGTAAAAAAAAAAAAAAAAAAATCTGTCTAGAAGTGATTATTGATCTTAAAACTTCTCATTTATATGAAAGATAATGATTATGCATAAGGCACATTGTAGAAATTAAATAATTTTTCTGATCCATCCAGAGTGCACAGATATATGCATTTTTTTTTTTTCTCTGATCCAATATTTTTTTACTGAACAAAAACATAACATGGTTTATAAATGGTTTATAAAATGTCTGTATGGTTTATAAAATCACACTTTAAAATTTTAAAACCATTTATCTTTGTACAAAATGGCAGAATAACACAATTATCTAGTGATGGTCAATGGGCTTGAGTAATATTAATGAAATTACTATTACAATTACAAATTAATGTTGCAGAATAATTATAAATTATTTTGTAATATTAATGAAAATTCATTGATTATGAACATATTTTAAATCCCTTAAAAGAGTAGGAATTACAAATTAATGTTGCAGAATAATTATAAATTATTTTGTAATATTAATGAAAAGTCATTGATTATGAACATATTTTAAATCCCTTAAAAGAGTAGGAAAGTATTGTAAATGCAAGAATATATAATATGTACGTTTTATTACCTTATAAGTCCATAAAAAATTTATGCAATTATTCAATTTTTTTTTTCATTTAAAATTCAATGGCAAATTATTAGCTGGATAATAAACTATTTGAATAGAAAATATCATTGAACTCATAATTGACTGTGTAGTAGAAATTACATCAAGTCAGATATTTTTATAAAATCTGGAGGTCAGAAGTCATTTAGAGGGGTTTCTGAGTGGGGAAAAAAAAGGAACTCATTAAAGAGTTTATCAGTATTTAGCTTGAGATATGTCTTTTTATTCATTCATTTAATATTATTTTTCATATAGTGAATCATTTATGTTTAACAAACTAGAAGATATAGCTCTTTCTCCTAAGCCAAGCACTCCTGCTTTAGGCTGCAGAATAAGTCGAGCTCTGGAACCCAAAGCTGTGGATAAAAATGTAAGTTAATTTTTTATAATGTGAGTTTAACGACTGCTATGTACAATGTACTGAATGCTGGCTGTCATTGAAAAGTTACTTAAGTAATATAATTATTTAAATATCAGTTCTCTTACATAAATATAAGATTTAATTTTAGATGTTCCACCAATAAAATATACAGATGGTTTACTCTAATATCATTTATTCATCTTTCTTCATTATATTTTCCCTATATAGTATGCCTAAACATGTATGACATACAGATAGATATTTTTCATTTGACTGCATTTTCTGAAAATATTCTTGAATAACAAAATGCATTTTCTTAGTATACATGACCCATCTATAATTTTATTTTGAATAACTTTTGAGATGTTTTTAGAGAGCAGGGGAGAGTGTTTTGTTTCATATTTAAAAAGGATGTTCAACATCTTGATTGCATGCTAATATATCAGAACGCATTTATAAAATAATATTATGAACTAGCAACTAAATTTACTTAGAATGTAATGGTTAGCAGTTGAATGCTATATTTCTGAGTGATCTTCTGAAGAAATTTTTACAATCAAATGAATTCAATGTTTTTAAAATCTAATTTTAGATCATTCTTTAAATGTTGTATTATCTTTTTTGATAATGTTTAACTATTATCTTTTTTTCAAAAACCATTTGCAGTTTATGACTAGTCGTATTAATTGGGTTGTACAGAGTTCAGCAGTAGATTTTCTTCACTTAATGTTGGTGTGCATGAAGTGGCTTTTTACAGAATTCAACATTCAAGGTCGATTTTCAATATCTATTCATGATGAAGTCCGTTATCTTGTAAAAAGTGATGATAGATATAGAGCTGCTTTAGCACTTCAAATTACAAATTTGCTAACAAGAAGTTTTTTCACTTCAAAACTGGGGATGTATGACTTACCTCAAGTAAGTAAATAAATAAATTATATACTCTGTACTTTTCATAAAATTAAATTATCTATAGGAAGGTATTTTTGTTTTTAAAAAATATTACAAGAGTTTAATTTTGCTGTTCAGATTTTGAAATATGAAAATATTTATGTAACTATTAGAATATCATATTACTGTTTGCCCGTTCTATAAAAACTATACAATTTATTAGCTGAATGTATTATCAAACACATTTACAACAATCAAAAGTGGGAGTTTTTGAATTTGAAGTTACAAAGTGAGAATCTATTTTACTATGTGAATGAATCTGATGCACTTATGACAGATCAAAATTATTAGGTTTGTACAAAATATTCTCCCAAATAGTTGCAACATTCATGTTTTGCTTTAAACAAGATATTAGCTGTAATTAAATATACATATATAAAGGAACATTTATTATATTGCTTTTTCATGCTTTAACTTGCATGCATTTCGAAGATCTAAATTTAATATCATCCCAAGTTATTTTAAACTAATAAGTTTTGTTGGTTGTCCTCATTAAACAGGAAATATGAATAAAATGAATGTGGATCTTTGATCACATAGAAGTGTAGATGTATTTTTCATTTCATATTTATAGCATCAAATCTTTAAATAACACATTCATAGAATCTTGTTTGCATGAGCCAATATTTATCATAAATAATTAAGGTTCGAGTTATCTTTCATAACTGTGTTCTCCAAGATGTTTGTGGTACTCTTAACTGGCTAACTTGCTTTTGTATTTACTTAGAATGTACTAAGACACTACAAATATCCCTAGTAGCTTTTACAATGTGTTAAGTTGAAAATCGGTGAGCATTTTAAAAATTAATTTTAAGCTACCAATAATTGTTTCTCAATGACATTTGTTTTTGTTATCAATGGATTAATTTACTGTTTTCTGTATTAAAGCTATAAATTAAAAAAAATCTTATTTCCAGAATTCGTAAATTTAAAACCAAAATATCTAATCATTTGGTAAAACTTCTTATATCTTTGACTACATTAGAATGGTAATTTTAACTCTACCATAGTATAATCAAAGCATAGGAAATGTAAAAATTATATAAGCACTGAATAAAAAACTGCAATTTCTTTTCAGTCTGTGGCATTTTTCAGTTCTGTTGATGTTGACACAGTTCTTCGAAAGGAAGTTCATATGGACTCCGTAACTCCTTCTAATCCACATGGTTTAGAAAAAGGTTATGGAATAGCTCCAGGTAATTTATTATCAAAAAACGGTAATAAATTGAATATATATTATAAATATAATAAAGCGTGTTGATATATCTATTTTTTTGAATAGGTGAAGCTTTGGATATACACGAAATTCTTCAAAAAACGAATGGTGGTCAACTTTCAAACAAAACTGTAGAGTAAATTATATCATTGCATATATAATTTTATCATTTAAATTATTATCACATACTTTCATGTTCTTGATAAAGCTGAACACAGTGTAAATTAATTTTTGTAAATGAAAAATGCCTTGTAAATATTCATATTTGTTAATGAAATAAAATTTTCATGTTTATTGACATAAAAATCGATTTCCTAGTTTCCATTTCACATGAAACTTATTCTAATAAACTTATAAAATATTTAAGAGTCAAGAAAAATAATATTTTAATTTAATGTAAGAATGATTCTTTTAATATTGTTACAAGCAAATTTGATTAGTATATCTGACTTTAAAAGTAGAACTAAATTGTGTTAAAATATGCTCAACTGTTTCAAACACATTTTATGAAGCACAATACATTAATACTAGGAGAAAAGTTGTAAAGGCTAGTTTTATTTTATTTAAATAAAACTAGCCTTTACAACTTTTCTCTGTTTATTTAGTGATATTTATTAAATAAAAAATCAAGGTAGCTTGCATTCAAACACTTGGCAATTCTTATTTTTAGTATAGAAAATTAATTTTGAAAAAAACTTTTATATCAATAAAAAGATTATACTCTTTTAAAATCATTCTTAGAACAGTATACAGTTAAAAAAAATTGAGTACAAAAATATATTTTATAAAACATGGCATTATATTCAGCACATTTACATAATCCCAAACAAATAGTTTCATTTTTTTTTACTTGTAAATATGAAAAAAAAAAAGGAAATTATAACATGACATAATTGTACATATTTTTAGATGTTTTATATATATATATTTAAAAGTAATTCCAACAAAACTTAAATACTGCTTTTAAACTCCAAAAAATAGTTTCCAAGGAATAGACTGCTCCTACTTAAAATTCTTTTCAATAGTTAAATAATCTACCATGTTGTTATTTCTTAAAGAGTGGGCATCAAAAGTTATTTAAAAATAAAAGTATATTGATAAAACCTTCATTTTAACCCATTGATAATCTGCTTGTATAAACTTTCCAATACAAGTTATGAAAAAAACTGAGTAAAAATAAAGAAGCAAATTATTTTATTAATATTACCAAATCAATAAGTTGAAAAATATTAGGAGGTCAATATATATATGCCTTACATAAAGTAGGATTTAACAATTTCACAAATTATCACAGAAATCTTATAAGAGCGGGATACAAAATTTTGTTTTTAAAAGTATCAGTAATATTTAATAAAAGAAAAAAGCATCTAGCATAAGATTAGGATTGATTTGTATACCATACAGCACAAGTTTTTAACTTACTTCAATGGTATTTTAAAATAAGAAATGTAGCATATTTTAATTTCATCAATATAAAACAAATTGTCCGAGTTTTTAATTAATCCAGTACTTTTTGTTTTCATAAGATAGCATTAAAGATGTATGTGTTTGTATTAATATGTTCAAATATGACACAAGACAATAAAATAGCTTCTAACAACATTTAATGGCATCCTGAGAAGATAATCAGGCCACATATAAGGAAATATCTATGCTAACAATTGGCCATACATCTTAATCTCCCAACAATATCCTCTACAGGTGGTCCAATTTTCTGTACATCAAACAAAAATAAATTTGCTTTCCATTCACAAAAATATAGCCATTTCCTATAAACAACAATCTTGTGCGCCAGCAAACATAAATTTAACAAATACTGTTGGCTTAGCCATTGAACTTTACAAAAACATTACAAGACGCCATTTGAATTGGCATATCACACTAGACACCTGCAAACTATCCAAATTCTTCACACATTTGTCAGTCACAGTTTCAAGTCTCTTTGAGCTTAAAGTAGTTTATCTAATATTTTACAGATTCACAGACACAGAAATGTATTTAAATATTCACAGTGGACAGAATATCCATCAACCAACTTTAGCAGGTGTATCACATGAGATGGCAATCTAAACACAGCATCAGAGTGTTTTAAGCTCGGTATATAATTACACAAATTCTCTTGCTCTTAGTATAAAAACCATACCTTGAAATCGAGGCTACTTAAGTACTCATTGAGGGAAAAATATAGGACAAATAACATTAAAAAATTTTTAATATTCAACCAAGTATTAAGATTGACTGCACCTTTAGAGCAGTCAATGTCATTAAAAATCTTATATTATAACATTGTAAAAAAATAAATTTACTTACAATACTTTACAAAATGTATACACCTAAGCTATTTTTAAAAAATTATGAAAACCGAGTAATTAAAAATATACATAATACTTAGCTTTAAAGTTCTGAGTACAAGAACCGTTTAACAGCAAAATCAAAAAGATTTAAAAACCTTAAATAAATAAAAACTATCAAATTAATGCAGATTTAAACATATATGCATACACCTTAAACTTTTTAATAATGCACTAGTTTCATTTATCTGAAGACTTGATAAACAATATTCCAATTAATAAGGAAAATTACCTACTTTTTAAACACCAGAGCGTGGAAGCATTTGATATCTAGTTTGTCTTTAATTTTTTTTAAATGCATATGATATTTTTAATTTTGCAACCACAATTTTAGAGTACAATTCATTTCAGCTAGCCTTAGAAAGAGCCCATTCGAGATATAGTTCTAAAACACCAAAACATAAGAAAAACACTTCAGAAACTGTGTTTCATTTTACTCTAGCAGCTTACCATTACTCTTCAAACAATTGTTTCGAATATATACACTAACTATTTTACAAGACAAATATCAGAAAATGGCACAATAGTCTTAATAATCTAGAAACAATAATTTGTTTACCATAAGCAAGCAGACATATTACATAAAAAGCATAACAATATACAGAAAACGAATGATAAAAAAAGTTTTAATGCAGTGCATGACTTGAAACAACTATGTGCATATTTCCTTGAATGTACATGAACAGACTAGATAAAGCAGTAATAGCAATATTAATTGTACAATCATTTTTCCAGATGAAACAGAAAACTGAACACTAGCCAAAGCATAGATGCAAAACATTAAAAAAGACAATACAAATCAATCAATGTGAATTTAATATTCTGTGAGTCACATGAAAAATACCTATTTATTTAAAAGCCCTTTTATTTACACATCACCAGCAATATTTCATTACTTGCATTTGATTGACTGCCTTGACAGCTGTATTTATTGTTGACACAGAAAACAGTGACATTTACATTCACACATTTGTACATTTTACTTCTTTTTGTCAGAATAAGCAAATTGCATAGATAGTTTGAAATATACATTTCAGTAAGTGTAGGATATAGTTTATGGCCTATTGCTCTGGAGAAGCTTGTATAATAAATGCATAAACAACTGTGTAGATATTTGTCGAAAGTTTACTTAGTGATTCTTGAAATATAAAGTCTCTATATTTCAGAAGGACATTATATAGGGGAAAATCTCTATGACAAGGTACACAAAGAAATCAAAACATGGGAAAATATTAACAACAAAAAAATTTTACAAATGCAAGTTTCTGAAAATAAAAAGGAATGTATTTGTTAAAAACTTGATCATCTTCAAATTTCATTTAAGATAAAATTTATATATATATATATATATTACAGAATGCAAATCAAATGATAGCTATTTCATTTAAAATGTAAAATTTGAATTTAAAAATTTTCATTAGATACAATACTGAAAATAGTTTACTCACAAACTGGTCTTTTAATAAATTTTTATTTAGTGAAATTTAAAAGAAATAAAATATGAGTTAATTTTGAAAAATAAAAGAATGAAATTTATCATTGTGGATGTTTTTTGATATATCTGTTCTCTTTATTGGCATTAAAAAAAATGCTGAATCTATTTTATTATGTACCGATAAAGAAAAGATATTTGATTAAGAATCATTTACTGCAGCATCTATTTTTTATTAACATAGAAATTGATTTTATGAAAGTATTTTTAAATACATTTTTTTAAATTGTATTTTAACTTTTTAAACTGTCAGGTAAGCCAATTTAAAATAATTTTATATTTGTTATAAGATTTTAGTCTGAAATTCTAACTGCTGGATAATATAAAAAATACTATTTATAGCATAGCAGCAAATAAATATTGCATTTAAAGCATACTAGAATTTGAAACTGCAATTTATTTTACAAAATACATATATTAAAATCTAATATTAATGTGCATATATTGCTGAACAAATTTTTAATGCCTAGAAAATTTTAATGTCTAGAATGCAATACAAAAATGCTAATAAAAATTAACATGATAAATGCAACACAATATTTTTATATAAACAATCTTTTAGAAACAGATCCTTCATAGTGTAACTTAAATAATAAATAAGATATAAAATAATTGAAAAAGTTAATTTTAAAATGTTTTTGATAAAATTACAGAATATTATCATTAACAAAACTCTTGAAAAAAATTTGGAGGAAAAAATAAATGTACTTGTAATAAAAATTCAAAATGTAAAAAATTAATTATTACATTAAATCATAAAAATGTTATTTGTTTAAATAAAAAAATTTAAAAATAATCCATGCTGAATAAATTGGCTCCAATGACTAGATAATTGATTCATACCATTTTCTAATTATTTTTTTTTAAGTAAAGACATGTGTTTACTAAATTGACTTTCTACTATTAATTCAAAAATATAATACTAAAGGTATATATTTATAACGTATATGAAATAGATATAATATCCAAATGATTCTACAAAGAGTTTTTAAATGTCATTGATTATTAAATAAATATAAACAAAAATCAAAAACTATCAACTGGGAATTTATCTTGGATACTTTTTACCATAATATCCATTTTTTTTTTAATTATTATATTTAAACTATAACATTACAAGGCATTATATTGAATAGTAAGAATGAAAATGCAAAATAAGTTTGTTTTAATAAATGAAACAGTACTTCAGTAAAATGAGATGAAAATAAACAGAATTAGACATACACTAACATTAAATGCAAATTCTGTTTTGTATTTACTTGTTAAAGTATTTTTTCCCACCACTTCAAGATGTTTTAAAAAATATTGAAGAAGTATAACGCATAAAACTACATACATTTGGTTGTTTCTCTTATCAATCTAGTAATTTTAACTTTTTTCACCCAATATTCTGCTGTTTTTTTCTAGTTAAAACATTATTTAGAAAGAAAAATATCTTATTTAAGATTATTTATATTAGAAAAACAAAATCTGGCAAAGTAGTACAAACCAAACAGCAACTGGTAAAATTTTAATTACTACAAATATTTTTAAAAATCAGATCTATCAAAGTTGATTATCTAATCCAATTAAGTTCTTTCATTTTGCATCAGAATAGAGTTCAAATTCGAAGATAGCAAAATACTACAAATAAGAAACATAAAAAAATATATAGATACAAATATGAAAACATAACCATGATTTAACTATAAAAGTAACTAACAAACGCTAATTCAATGAAAGCTTATCCTTTAAAAATACTAATGTCAAAAAAAAAAAAATGTCATTTCAAGAAAAGTTTTAAATATTTATCTCACATTTGATTTGAAAGATTCTTATTTAATTTCATATTATATGCATCACAATGTTGTTTATTATAGAATATGTATACCTAATGACTGAATACAATAATATTAATTAGCAATTTATAATATATATTTATAAATTAAATTTATACTATGATATTAATGCAATTTATAAAGAGATACATTTGAAATACACTAAATATTTGTAAGGATAAGAGTATAAAATACCATCAAACATTGATTAATGTTTCAAAACTATATAATTTCAAAACTTCCTATTTAATTTTTCAAAATAGAAAAATTTGTAATTTTAAAATCTAAACAATTATATGGACCATTTAAAAAAAATGCCACATAAAACTAAAACATACTTTGAAATTTACAAAACAACCAATGATTTGTGATCATAAAGAATAATTTTTTCTAATCTATTTATCATTTGCTACAATTTGTTCTAATTGCATAATTCAGTTTCACACTATTTCATAAATAAAAATTTTAAATTTTAAAAAATTAATACATATTAAATAAAATATTGCAACATAAGTAAACAACTTTAACAAAAATATATCATGTGGATATTTGTATAATAATGTTTAAAAATCTACAGACTTTCTGTAAAAAAATAAATACCTGCAATATTTATAACAAACATTAAGAACAATTTAAATCAAAATGAAAAAATCTTTACATACTTAATTTAAAATTTATTTTTAAATTAATAACATTACTTTGTTACTTCTATCAAAAATAGTATACAGATAAAATTCACATTTTTTTAAACACTGAACGTTTATACAGAAATATTTAAAATGCCAGTTGTTAAAAAAAAAAAAAAAAAAAAAAAAAACTTAAATTTATAAACATGTAAAATTTAATAAATCAAAAGTTTAGACTAGAATCCACCCCTGTAGCATGAAACATTTTAATAAAATAAAACTCAAATAATTATACAAATAAGTATTCATTAAATTTCATAATAAACACAGATGTTAACTCACAACTGTGTAACTTGGCAAAGCAAATGCTAAAAAACATCTTGCCCTTATGATTAAATGCATTTCAATATTATAAATATTGAAGTTATAAACATCTGTACAGGGATATACATTTTAACTTGTATATATATTTTGAAGTTTCAAAAAGTTTTAATAAACTACATAGAAAAAAATTACTATGACAATTTGTCAGAAAAAATACTCGTGTAAATTCTGAATGAAAATTTTCTATTAATACCAGGTGGCATTTAAGTACAGATTAGGTCATCATAAAAGAAACAAGACTGTGATTATAACTCACATAAGCAGCAGTAACATATTTCAACAGAGAAGCATAACTACAATGCTATTATGCATAAATGTGCTACAACTCTCATTATGTTGCCTCATTTCATTTACCTAGGTAAAAAAAAAAGTATAAAAGTATTCAAGTTGAAAGTTAGAGGGTTTTTGAGAAGTTACAAGTAATGGACTAATCAAAAACATAAGATTTAAATGGACAAAAAATCAAGTAAGAAATATTTATAAACTGCATCATATAATTAATATCGTATTTAATATTAATCACATGAACAGACTGAAGAAAAATAAAGTTTAAAGTAATTACAAGATAATTATACAAAAGATTTATTTCAATTAGAGCAAAACTAATAATTCATCAGTTGCATTTTAACCATGTATGTGATAATCAAGTTAACAGTAAAAAATAAGTACAGAATGTATCATTAAATTTAGATAAAAAAGGTCTAAATATAATTCTTATATGTTTGAAAACAAGTGGTAAATTTTAACAAAAATTTTAATTTAAACACTGGATCAAATTGTGTATAGCAGAATTCTATATTAAAAACAATAAAAAAAAGTTTCATTTTAGGGAATTTTTCAATAAAATGAAATTTAGCAAATCTAAAATATGGGGGGTGGGGTATTCGAATAACTTATCAGTATTTCATTTACCCATAGCCTTATTAAAAACTTCCATCAATATTTCAATGATTAACTTTAAAGAATCTTCAATTTAACTAAAAAAGTTGAAAACAATGGAGAAGGAAAGTTACCTTTCTTTTCATTTCTATTCCTCAACTCATATTGCATTTAAATAATTATCGATTAGCATACTAATGTTGTATATTAGAGGGGGAAAAAAATCAGGAATGGATAAATAAAGGCAACATATAAGAAAACTCATTCACCATAAAAGTATGCTTCTAAATAACAAATAAAAATATGATTATTTTTTTTTTTTAATCTGTATACATAGCAGTATATGTCCTCTGTATTTGTTTCAAGCTGAAAGTGAAATTTCCGACGTAAGTTTTTGTAGCATTGAATGCAACTGGTAGTAACTACAGAACTGTTATAGAGATCCTCTTGGTGAGTAGGCTTTAAGTTGAGTGGATAAATGCATAGTACCTGGCTATATCTTTGAAAATGGTAAAAATCAAAATCTACAATATATCTATGAAATTAAATGTAATTTTGAAATACTGATGTTATTGCTGTAGAAAAAGTTTTACAATTTTTTAAACTTAAAAAAAAAATTATGGTGATCACACTCGTATGATTTTTTCACCATATCGTTTTTCTAAAATTAGCACAAAATTAGAACTGCAAGAAATAATATATATTAAGATTAAAATCAATACTGCTTAAGTACTTTAAGCTATCTTAATTCATGAATTTACATATTTATTTAAACTATGAATTATAAATCAATAAATACAACACTATTACATATAAATTCAGGTTTACTACAATGATTCAAAAAACTGTAGGCAACAAATAAAAAACTGTTAACTTTTTTTTGTATCAAACTCATATTTAATACATATAAAATGAAAGTGTAATAATTATGTATCTAAAATTAGAAAACTTTTAGTTCAATACTGATGTGACAGTTTTAAAATTTATATTACAGAGCGTCAATGATTAAACCGTTTCTTTAAAAAATGAAATATACAATAAAACGAACTGCAAGAAATAATATATATTAAGATTAAAATATGTTTACAAATCATACAAGCACATATTTATAAATAAATTTTTAAAATCCAATTTAATATATAAGTATGTGCTTTCCTTAAAAAGACTATTAAAATTGTTATGAAAATAAACTAAATGTAGAATTACATAAAATACTTTTAAGATGTTAATCAACATTTTGAAATAAAAATGTTACTTTAAGCTATCAAGGGAAAAGGAAAAAAATTGGAGCGATGCATGATAAAAATCAAAAAAATATTCACTTAATAGATGAAAAATAATTATTATAAGTTTCTTTAATCTATTTTGGAAAAACTTATATTTTGAAATAAACATTGACCTCAATCACATATCTAATAAATTTTGTGCATCAATAATGAAACCTATTTATATTGAACTACATTCCTCATCACCGATTCTAAATCAATAAAAATATTCACGATGACGAACACTTGACTTAATCAAATATCTTTCATATGAAAAAATACAAAAAGAATACTTTGGAACAATTCAATGTTTGACTTCACACTTTGTTCAATTAATAAATCTCTCTATATATATATATTTATTTATTTACATTTTAATTTAAATTTCAGATCAATTATATAAATTTTAATAAAGATCTCAACATGTAAACAAAAAAAAAAACAGGAAGCTCAACAAGTAATGCAAAATTGATTGCTTAACAACTGTTTACAACAACAAGACACACAAGTACCAAACACCACAATTATTGATCACTTTACTAAAGCTGTGAATTGAAACACATCAAAAAATTGCAAATTGTACACATACAGCTTCAAAATTAACGTAACAAATAGAACAAGTTAAATATTGCCTCTGACTGAAATAAAAATGCTAGCTGTTGCCATTCAATGATAATGATTAAACAGTAACATTTGTGAACAAATATTAATAAAGAGATAAATTGGTTTTTCTTTTTTCAAACAGTTAATAATAGGAATTTCCGGTGTATTATATACACACTTCCTATCACTTCTTCTAAGTACAATCTTTTTATACTGTTTCTTTTGGAACAAGTACTGAAAGCATGAACAAGGAAGAAGTCTGACAATGGGCGATATACACATGCGAATCACAGCTGCGACTACCTTCTCCGTCGCTTTTAAATATCACACTTGAACATGGCCTGACTATGGCCTCTTAATCTCGCCTACTTCTTTTAGTCGTACGTCCACCAGACCCCAAATCAAATTCACTTGATTGGCGTCCCCTCTTCACAACTTGAACTTGAGATTGCGCAGTAAGCTGCAATTGTATCGCAGATGTATTTAACTTTTCAGCAAGAAGCAAATCTTTCAGACCTTTCATCTTTTGACTTGTTAGAGTAACAGAAGCAGAATCAGATGTCAGGTCATCATTCTTTAAAAGAAAGAGAAAATAGTGGTTGAAATCATATCAAGAACAGTAATAAATTCATAGAAAATTAAGCAATTTTCTATAACTTCTATGACATGAATAATTCGGTCAAACAATAAAAAAAATTAAATATACATGTATATTTATACTAATATTTTTATTAGCAAATTAACTTTTTTCATTACTTAAATTCAAATACTTTTATGGCCTTACAAATTATAATCTGTTAACAGAAAATGTTAGGTTCAATTCTTTGTTTTCTAACCCTTTGAATTAAACATAATGCAAGTGCAAATACATGCGTCCAATTATATTCAATGGAGAAAAATTATTTTTAAAAAGTAAAAGTAATAAGACAAACACTCACATAAATATTTCTGAATGTTAAGCAAAAAATAATTTTAATACTAACTAATCTTACTAATTAAAAAAAAAAACTGAATAACAAAACAAATTTATAATGCTTCAAAAGTCTTGTGGCTGTTTTTTTTTTTTTTTTTTTTTTTTTTTTTTTTTTGTGAAGGCTTATCTATCCATCAGTGATTTCATGATGGGTGCAAACAAATTCCATCATACCAATTCTGTCCGAAAGATTTTCAGTGACATGAAAACCGAGTAAAAACTTAATAGAAGTTTATTGCAAAATCATTATTTACCTAATTTTTATTCAAAATGATTTTTCCTTGCAAACTTAAAATTATTTAAAAGAAAAATTAATAACGGATTGATGGTTAAATAAAAATCATCAATCAAGAGGGCATGGTTTCATTAGCTTTGTTCTTTTGATATTGTTTTGTTTTATAATTAAATGAAATGTTACATGATAAACAATTTCATTCAGAGTTAAAAGAACTGAAACATGAATTGTACAATCAACGGTAAATATTAAATAGATACAGATATAAAAATAAAATTATGCTTTTTCATAAAGATATTGAAATCATATCAGAAATTCTTTTAATATACAATAAACAAATTCAAATATGAATCTTTGTTAAAACTATGAAACCAAATAAATTAAGTACTAACTAACTAAGTAAATAAATTAAGTAATAAGTAATAACAAGTGAAAAAATTATTTTAATCAGTATGAGCATTACCTATCATATGCATCCAAAAAAAAAGAATTTAAAATGAATTAAGAATGGTTAAATAGCCATATGAGCAAAAATTTCATTATACTGAAATATTGACAGATTTTAAATTCTTAATGGAAATTCCGTTTCAGCAATAATATCACAAAAACTGATAAAATTTGTCCATTATATCTATTTTAAGAATTTTAAAACACTATTTTGAAACTATGATCCTCTGAAATTTTAAATTCCACATTTTAAAATAATTTCTTAGACTTCTATAAAATCTGCCATTATGTTAGCACTTAAGATTTACAAACAATGTTACAAAGTTATTCAAACCTTGAATATTAAATACTAAGTAGAAGCCAATGCTCTTTATGTTTTCGGAAAATATTATGTTGAGACAGGGTAAATATATTTTTGCTGCATAGTAACAAAATGTTTCAAAAATTAAGCACATGCATATGTTTACATATGTGAACCAAAGTATTTTCTAAGCATTGCATGTTTTCTTATAAACATGAATAACTTCTATAGAAAAAGAATTTCAACTAATTTTAAATGTGCATTCGTTATATTTTAATCTTTATTTCTGTATTTGCACAATGCCTTGTAAAAAAAATGATTTTTTAGTTTTAACAAAAACATAAAAATTGTCTTAAAGATAAAAAATGATCTTTAGCAAAATACAAAGTCAACTTTTATAAGAGTAACAGTAAAAATCTGTGTTTTTCAGCATTTTTAAAAATAAATTTTCAAGTTTAAATTAATAGTAAACAAACTTTTTTTATCGTACCAACAATTATAAAATTCCATGAGTAGATTATTAAATAAAACAATAGTTTATTGAATTTTTTAACAATAAAAATTATAGTTACAAATTTTCCAAAAATTACTAAAACTAAGCATTGCTTAGTTTTCATAATTTTTAGAAAATTCGTTTTTCCACTTTTTTACCTTTAATCATAAGGTTAAAAAAATCTTTGTACAATAATATTCTTGATCTTATGGCAGGAATACACAAAAAATCTGTTTTGATTTTCTAATTACAATTTTGAAAATCTTTTCTTAGCATGTATTTCCTAAGAGCAACTTTTTATCAAAATTCTTAGCCTAACTTCAAATGTGTATATTAAATATTGCTCTGTCAATCAGGGAAGGTCTTTACTCAAACCTATATTGAAAGATTTTCCAGGGGAAAAAATTCTTTAAGAATTATAGAAAGAAAGAAAAAGAAAAATTACAGAATCAGATTCCGGGTAAATAAAAGTTTTGAAAAATTGTATTACTTTAAAATTAGTAGTACTTAAAGAAACATTTTTTACAATTAAAATTGGTCGAATAAAAAATTATTTTCAAATGGATGGGAGCATCCAAACAAAAAAAACATTATCACTGGAAACTTATGCTTTTCAAATTGGATTTTGCCCAATAAATTAATGATAATTATATAAGGTATTGAGTTATAACTTAGTATGGCATACAGTAAAATCTTTTTAATAGGTCATCGGATTGCTAAAAAATGAAATACTAATAAAAACAATGAAAGAATATGACATAGTAGTTTTTTTGTAAAAGTTCTCTTGTGTTCAATTTATTGCTTAAGAGAATCAAATTAATCTTGCTTCATTTTTATTTTTTAAGAGGGGCAATCAGCACATCCTTATTTAAAAACATATAGAAGATTTAATAAATTTTATCAAAAATAATACAAATAAAGTCCTCACCATCTAAAACATTAAAAATCATAGTTCGAATTTTATCGGATCGCAATGAGTATGGCATGGTATGTATTTCATACTTTCCCTTCGGGATAATCATTCCAGTATTTTGATAAATTACACCACAAATAGTTGAAAAATGGTAGGGGGGAGGAAAAGTAACTATGCATGGTTATTTTAGAATATGCTGGAACTCCTGAGCTATTTTGTTGAATTTTCCCTAATGTTAACCTTTCTTGATACAATACTTGTCAATAAAATGTGAAATTCATGATTTTTGAAAAGAAAAAAAAATTATGTGTAATTAAATACTATTTTCAACTTAAGAGTTGAATTCAAGAAATAATTCTGCATTTTTTTAAGAACCATATACTTAATTATAAATTGTTATAGTAATTAATTTAAAAAAAGCATTTTGGAAATTTTTAAATGTTATCTCAATTGGAATGTTTTTATATCCAATTTTTATTTGATGGCACTCAAGTATAAATGTTTTGCTTCGTTCAATTTCCTTTATTCCTGTTGAGTTAAGACTTTTGACAAAGTAACTGTGAATTGATTATTCAATATAATTTATCAGTAGTTCAAAGAACTCGTAGACTGCTAGAACTTGGGACAAAATTCAATTTATTCGAAAGTAAATATCAAATTTCTTAAAGAGGTGGCTCAATCTTAAATCCACACATTCTCATTTTGCATCTTGCTGTGTGTGTGAGCATTTTTTTTTTTTTTTGACAGAAACACCTTGGATCTTTTATGTAATAAATTCCTCTTAACAAATGCACTTATAGACATTCCAAAATGGCTTCAGGACCAAAAAATCAGAATCCACTGTTTGTATTATCAAGTATAGTATTCAAGCAACTGGACTGAATAGAAATCTTGTCAAAAAACCACTAACCTCTATAAAAAAGAGCATCTGAAATGGGTGAAGGTGCATGGGGATTGGACCCAGAAAAAGAAATTGTTTAAAGTGATGAAAGCAAATACAAGTTATTTGATGAGGGTGGATTACAGTGGATTCATTACCTATGTTACTTGTTTCAGCCCCAAAGACCAGATTAAAATGAGTCTTGGTGGTGAAATTATCATGATTTGGAGAACTTACCTTGGCATGGGTCCATTATAATACAACTCATAAGAGAGATATCATTGATAAATTTCAAAACAAGACATCCTTGCAAATACCATGCATCTATATATGCATGCAATTCTCTTGGATATAACTTCCTTTTCCAAAATAAAGGCTTGAAGCACCAAACCAAAGACATAAAAAAATGGTTCTGCTACTGTCATATGGCCCTCTTTGATTAGCCAAGCCCTTCTCCAGACCTTAACATTAAGGGTAAGTGAACTAATGTGAATTATAAGAAGAAATGTACAGCTCTGATCTGACAATTTGTTCCTAAATGAGTATGGTCATATTTCTATCATCTGACCAATTGTAAGTCCTGTCTGTGGCCCCTGACTGGGAGATTCCCATAAACTGTTGGTAAATGAACGGACATCAAAGAACCTAGAATACCCTACAAGAGGGTAAAATAGGCCTGTCTTGAGACAGGCACAGGTTATCCACAATGGGACTTGATGAATCTCAATGAAAAGTTGAGGAAGAATGGAAAAAATCCCTTTCTCAATTTTTTTTTTACTATGCAGATGCAAAGTTACTGTTGATACCAAAGGATTTGCCACCAATTATCAATTCGTAATTGTTCATATTTTTATCGATTCTGGTAATTCTGTGTTTTAGACAGACCTTGACGAGTTAAAGCTTGCTTACTTTGAGTTCAATAAGAATTTTAATTTCAATTAATATTCTGCTGTTTGATTTATTGTTGGCCTATGCATCAAACAATATATCTAAAAATACACATTGTGTGATAATTTTAGGGGGAAAAAAAGTTCACTTTTCAAAGAGCAACTATAAAAAGTATGAACATTTTTTATCCGCACTATAATTTCAGTAACCAAACTTTTATAACCATCCTTTTGATTTATTGCATGCAAGATCTAAGAAAACAAACTTTTATTTTCACAAGTTGCAAAAGTTAAGTAATTTATACTAATCTTTTTGTTTGTTTGTTTGTTTGTTTTTGACAGCTCAAGATGTTAATATAATATAGGTTAAAAGGTATTTCCAGATAATTTTTAATGTTTAACAGCAAATAACAAATGAATCGGTTATAGCTTTAAACATAATGTGTGCCATAATGATTTATGTGCATGAATGTTTATGTTAAAATATATTTAAAATAAAAATTTAACAGCATGCTTCTCCTTCTGCAAATTTAACAAACAAAATAAAATATGGCATTGAACTAATGCTGATTTAACTATGATTTATAAGGTATGCTTGAGCCTCTCAGCCGTTTCTCTTATTTCCCCACCCCAGAATAAATCACTAATCATAAATTAATTTTGCTGAACAACCACTTAATACCTAGTTTGTTATTTGATTTAATTTTTCAAAACATTTTAGCACAAAGTTAACAATCCAATGAATAAATGTAATAATTTTGCAACATGAAGGGCCAATTTACTCCTTTTATGATGCAAAAAAATCTAATTTGTAACATCATTTATCATTCCCTTATAATTAGAGCCATTTTTTAGATAAGCAAAATAAATATATATTGCTAATGTATACTTGCAAAAGATTGAAATACACATTTGAACATATATTTGCAAAAAACATGCGAAGATAATAATAAGACAACATATAATATTTATTTGAAAAAAAATTTTAAGATTATTATATATATTATATATATATATCCACACACATGAATTTTAAGAGGGGAGGGAGGATTTCGAAGCTGTAATCATTTTCAAAACTATAGCATAACTATAATGTAGTTACTTTCTTCATTGTCTCTTTTAAAATTAAACATAAAAATATTGAGTTTTTCAAAAAATTTTACTTTATCTTACAAAATTAGAATCATTATGGTTTCTTTTTTTTTTTTTTTTGCATTGTTTATTTTCAATTATTTGTATTTTTAGCACTTTCACCCCCCCATAGGTATGCATATATATACATATGCTGATGGCCTATTTATATTAAATTTGCAGTATTTGTTATTTATGAAAATATTTACAAAAACTTTGCGGGATGCATATGTTAATATTCTACAGGACTAGATGTAAAAATATTTTCATTCTACAAAATGGATATGTGCAGCTTCATGTTGTATGTTTTTATTTTAATTAAAAATTCAATCTTGATTATTTTTCTATAAATTATACAAATATTACAGAATAATAATTTCTATACCATTTCAAATATCATAAAAAATTGTATTTTTACTTACATCAATTAAAAGGGTAAAAAAAACAATTGCAAGAGATTTTATTGCAAAGAAATTCAGATCATCCCTACTTTCCATGTTATATTTAACTGCATGATTTTCTTCCACTACTGACAGTAAACGAAAAAAATTGTTTATTATTTAAGCAGTCTGAATGCGGAATAAGAAAATGCAATCAAAATATTTATAAAAAAAAAAAAACCTTGCGCAACAGAAAAATATTATCCTTACATTTATGTTTTTATAGCACAACATCTATGAAATTCAATTCCACTAGGAGAGTCCATGCACACAATAAGCAGAATAGGTGCAAAACAATTAAAACATGGCTCTATGTCTTTCATAATTTGATGCTTAAAAAAAAAAAGAAAAGAAAAGAAACTGGAATAATTTATATTTAAGAGATACACTTGAAATTAAACATCAATATTTCTAATGATCCAGCTGGCAACCAGAGACAGTATATTATAAACTTAAATACCATTGTCCATTAATACAAAATATTATAAACAGAAAAAAAAAACTTTGAATATGCTTTAGTAGTGTTCTACAGTAATTTTTTAAAACTAGAATTACCTGTAAAAAATTTGTAGTAGAATCAATATCCAATCCTGGTTCACTATTAATATCAGGTACAACAGGTGTTCCATTGGATTTGGAGTTGAGTCCATCTTGCATCTCAGAAGATGAACTGGATGATCTAGAGGAAAATGGTTCACCAGATCCCAATAAATATTCAGGGTTTAAAATATTATCAGCACAAGCAGCAGCCAAAGCCCTAATGTTAGGATGTGGTTCTTCATCAGAATTTATCTGTGTTTCAAGAGTTTGTAGAAATTCTGTTTCTTGGCCCGCAGAAGTGTCCTTTTTCTTTCCTTTGTTCTTTTCATTTTCAGAAGAAATACTTTTACGACTATTGGATTTTGAATGCTTTTCCTCTGATGAACCATTAACAGAGTTCTCCTTCCCAGATTTTGCTTTATCGGAAGGCCTCTTTCCTTCATTCTTTTCAGAGTCTGCAACTTCTGAATCTAAGTCCAGTTTCTTTTCAGGAACTGTTATGTCAACCATACACCGAACTTTTCCAGGAAACTTTGATATTGTAGATACAAGAGGTTTTGCCCAGCCTATGTGCAAAACAGGAGTAGAAGAACCTTCTTCCCATTCACATAATCCATCATAAAACCTAAGTAAGTGGGAAAAGCATTCAGGATCTTGAAGCAAAGGAATGTCAGCTTGTCCAGAGGGTTCACAGCCATTAGAACTGACAACCTTGACTATATGAGGAATCAACTCATTAGCAATTTCCAAAAATTCTTTATAAATTTCCTCATCTTCACGTCCATAATTATACCTTTAAAATTTAAACAAACAGTAAATAAACATTTGTTCATATTTTTCAAAAAAAATATGAAGTATATGATACATTATATAATTCAAAACTGCATGTAATGTTAATTTAATATTTTTTCTTTTCCTATAGTGTAAAATTTACAAGTTCTTTTGCATCTTATCTAATTTTAACAAGTTTTTTACAATTACTGAAATGTAGACTTGTTAATAGAATATGCGATTTCTTATTGAACTTATAGACAGATTACTAATGCAACTGACTTCAAAACTTGGGAATGTTCACTAGTTAGCAATATGAATATGAATAAGTATGTAATTATGTGAGATTTCAATATCAGTAACAATATAATATGTTTACATTTAGATTAAATTTTAATTCTAAATGCAACTTCTTTAATAAGCTCCCTATAGCAAAAACAGACAAAAAAAAACACTATTAAACTTCTGGATAGTTAATCCGAAAATGGAACGATAGAAAGAAATTGTAACTTCAATACTTCAACACAAAACAATAAAAATTATTTTAGTTAATCTAAATTTTGGAATGTAAAGGAATATAAAATGCTCCACTTGCCAAGAATCAAAACTTAATATATTTTTTTGTAATATCAAACTGCTTTATATATAAACGTAGACAAAAATTTTCTCAAACAATTTTATAAGAAATAATTTTTACATTAAAACTGCAACTGAAAAGATAATTCCACAAACCAGTTATACACTCTGCTAGACATAATATGCATTTTTAATTAATATGCAGTTTTGAATTAATTTTTTAAGTTAATTTACACAGATTTAAATGTTATTCAGAACTATAGAAAAACAATTATGGGATGCATGATTAGTAATGAGGTGCCTAAACTATTTCAAAATTATATGAAAAATAAAAAAGATGTAAAATTAGAAGCAGGTTAAAACCACTAAATGAGCATAACAGAATTGATGCTGAACACAGAAACACAAACAAAGCAATATTATTACTATTAAACAATGACATTTAAAAAGCAATGGAATTTTTTTAATGTAGCTATTCTGTAAATCTGAAACAAATTACATGGATAAATGAAATTATTTAAATATAGCATTGATAAGTTAAACCAGACACAAAAATAGTGAGCTCCAAAAACAAATTCAAAAAATCTCATTGCAATACATTTTTAAAGAGATCATATATATATAAGATAACATCTTATATTTATGAAACTTTGTCATATGTCACATTTAATGAAATTTCATTGTCAGTAACACTTATAGCAAGGTCATCATTCATTATCATTATAAAATCATATCTAATAAACTGAATTTTAACTGCAATTGTACCTTTAAATGTTTTAAGGAGTTTTTTTAATAGTACCTTAAATAGTAAAAAATTAAGATTATTTTTCTTAAGAAAACAAGAATGTTTCCATTGAAATATAAAGTATAAAAATAGGATTTTGAAAAAGAACATTTTAATATAAGCAAATGTATACAATGACAAAAATAATGTTTGCGTCATTAAGGTCAGAAAGTATTTTGAAATCTTGATATTTAAATAAAAGTATTTTAAAATTTGACTCTCAAATACTATGAATTAAAAAAAAAACTTCTAGCGAATGTTATAGCAATTTAATAAATAGTTTGTGTTTTGATTAAAACTGATAAGATATATACAAATCAACATGACAATTCTCAAAAAAATTTTAATAAATTGAATTTGAAATAATCAAAATATAGTAATGAGAAATATAATAAAATTTCTCTTCTCTTACAGTTGCTTTATGTCTGTAATGTAAAAAATGTCTCTAAAGCAAACTTATTTCGAGACTTCTCATTGGTTCAAAACATGATTACTTACTTTTAACAATATATGGAATTTAAATTCACTATCCAAAATACCTGCCTTACTCTATCTTGCTTTAAATACCTATTTAAATTGCTACTTTTAATTATTAAATTAGATATCCTAAAAAAATGATAATTCATGAAAAAAATAGATTTTTGCATGGACCTTTTGAAATAGTCTGCAATTAAAATTATACTCCAATCAAATTCTAATCAAAAAGAAACTTTCACATCATACAAAGATAATGTATATTATAATTTATGAAAAAGAATCTTTTACATTTGATTTGTACGTTTTTAACTGATTTGAAATGCAATAATTTTAAATTCCTCCATACATATATATGTTTAATTTTGCTCAGAAATTAGGAAATAAAGAAAATTTTAAAACATTTAAATAAATAGCCAGCCACTTTTACAATACTGGATTTTTTTTTTTTTTTGCTATATATGTTGGATTTTTTAGTTACTCCAAAAATAAAAAACAGAAAACTTGTCGTCTAACGATTTCAAACAAATATAGTCATCACAATATTTCAGAATCGTTATGTGGCAAGATAAAGAAAATATTTTGATCTTCTGTAATGATTTCACTTTCTAAACATTTGTTGTTTTAATTTCAAGAGAAGGACACTATGAATTTTATACACAAAGCATTCTATAAAAAAAGACATTCTGCCACTTTTAAAATAGAAATAACTTGCACTTTCAATATTAGTTTTTCTCTTTTAGTTTTCAAAAGTGTTTTCATTTCTAGTGAAAATATTTACATAGAAAACCAATAATAAATCCAAAAGCTTAGCATTGTTCCTTGTTAATCATACTATCACAGGCATTTGACACAGGAACAATCTTCCAAACCAAAAAAAAGAAAAAAATTGTTCTGCTATGTGTTATATAAATAAACATAAAACTAAAAGATAAAGATCTCCATGCAAAATTACAAAATTCTTTAAAGAAAGTACTGTTTCTTGCTTTGGATCAACATCTTCTATATATTACCATGTAAAAACAGAAGTACTGGAGATAATACTGCCATTAAAATTATTAATTCTGCATTTTAAAACATAACTCAGAACTTATTCAACTGCAAATAATATCAACAGTAATAAAAAAATCAAATAAATTCAACAAAAAAATAATTATTAAGATTATATATTATAAATATATATATATATATATATAATAACAAAGTATAATCAAATTGCTTTTATTCTTGAGGAATAGTTAAAAATATTCTATAGTAACTCATTGCAAATTGTGCATCTTCTTGAATAAAAAAAGAAGAGATTCAGAGTCTTAACATTGATTCCAGATTACAGGTCATAATATGTAAATATATAAAGAGAGTTATGCATTAGTGTGTTCATGCTCCATCACAATTGTATAGAAAATGAGTTTATGAAAGATTTAATTGATTCTATCACTTTTATATTTCAAGAAAGGAAATTTAATAGTTTAATTAATTGATGTATACTTTTAAAATCCTTCACTCACATACTGAATGCATAGCAGAATATAACATAAATTTTAAATTAATAACAGAATTATACAATATAAAATTTATTAAATAACTAGCCACCTTTGGTGACCAGCTGGTTCGCCATGAGTAATGTGTTCTAAAATTTTCAATTAAATCACATATTCATTAGCCCTGAAATAACTGGGCATTGATTGGTCTGAAATTCCTATTTTCTTTAAGATCATAATTTATTATAATCTTTATAATTAATTTATAATTAATTATTTTCTTTAAGACTCTTTAAGATGGACTGAAAGTTTTAAAAGAACGCATTTTACTAATAATATTCTTTAATTTTATAAACCGGTCAGTTTTAATGGCTGATTTAGAAGACTGATTGATGTAGCAACTGTTATTTAAAATATTAATAAAAATATTTTGAAAAATATGGCTCACAGAGCAAAGTATGAAGAAATCTAAAACTCATTCATAAATGCATTGTTTGACTCAAACTACATAAAATGTAATTATTTACTTCATTTAGATCAAATTAATAGTATTAATATATATGCCTATTAATAATATTTTACAAATTGGCCATTGGAAAGGAATTTGGATGCATATTCTGTATAAATTCAATCCTGTATAAATAAAGATAATTTATTCAATTAATTATTTACATATTGCAAACGATCATAGAATCATTTGCCTTGCATTCTTTAAAGAAAATATATTTTATATTTATTTTATTTTATCCAGTCACGTGCTAAAAGTTGCCTTTCTTAACTTTTAATTTACGATGATAGTTTTTTTTAAATTTTAACTTCCATCAAAATGATGGCAACACCGTGATAAAACCTAATTTTTTCCCTTTGACATCTCTCGCCAATTTTATAGAAACCTTAGCTTTGCATTTATTTTTTTTAGAAACTATCACATTTTGTAATGAAAAAAAAATATTGAATTAATATACAGATATTGCAAACGATAATAGAAATATGCCATTAAATCAGGATGCGATCTGGTTTACCATAAAGAAGATTTATTGAATTATTTAGATATTGCAAACGATCATAGAATCCTTTGTTTTGCATTTATTTTTTTAGAAAATATCACATTTTATATTTTTTTATTTAATCCAGTCACATGTTAAAAGTTGCATTTCTTTAGATTTATTATGCGATGATAGTTTTTTTTTATTCGAACTTTCCGCATTCTTTTATTTTATCCAGTCACATGCTAAAAACATGGTTAAAATATTTCTTTAAAAAAGAAGCTTACGTTATAAATTTAAAAAACCAGTACCGTTAGAAAGCTAATTTTTTAATCTTTAAATTGATGTTAAAATCATGTTTGTCCGATAATATTTTCGGAAGTTATAGTCGGAAAAACGTCATGTTTCGCTGAAATTTTAATTATTTCAAATTCTAATTAAAAATTTGAAAAAAGGGCTCTAAGGTGCACATTCCCATCCTCCAAGGTATACATGTACCAAATTTGGTAGCTGTAGGTCCAACAGTCTGGCCTTTAAGCTTTATTATAAGTATAGATAACACTATGTTAATGGGTTCTGAAACTAAACAAATGAAAACATTTTAAGTAAAATTAGTTTTAAGAGGAATACAAGAGATTCCACTAAAATACATTAGAATTAGATAAGTTTTTTTAAAAAAACTAATCTTATCAATGGCCAATCTCAAAGAATTCTTTTCAAACAATCATTAAGATTAAACGGTACAAAATGAAACAATACAGAAATAAATAATTTTTAAAAGAGAAATGTACTAAAAAAATTATAAATTATTTAACAGTAATTTTGATTTAAGTTCTAAAAATGCTAAATATTAAACTAAAAAATTATATATTTCATAAGCTGAAAGTAACCAAGATATTTGATGTTGAATAAAAATGTTGTTCAATCATTTGTGCAGTATGACAAGTTAGCTACATCAATTATCTCGCTCATTTAACTATCTTAATTTTGTATTCATCGACCTTCAATGCTAGGAATAATTGAGATTCAACACAGAATTTCATGATCTGCCCATAGCACTGATATACTTAAAAAGCTTTACACCTATAATCTGAACACAATTTTTTGTAAACTTAGTACCTACGATATTTCACACACACATCTGCATCATAAGTAATAAATCAAGTTTTGGTTTTCTACCTTCTTTATCTTATAATGTCTACGAAATGAAAAAAGTATAATCAATCAATGTATTTTACAAAACATTCTATATAAAATAGTAAATCATATACTTAATCAAATAGTAAATTCATGCACTATAAAATTTAAATATTCAAAATAAAACTTATTGAAAGTTCACTTAATTCAGAAAAGTAAATAAGGATAATATAATTTAAAATTTAAAAAATATAATTAATAAATCAGGTAGAGGGAAACAATAATTACATTTCGAAAACATTAAAAATATTTTATTTAATGCAAAATTTAACCCACTTCAAACATTTTGTTGTTGCAGTATCATATGCTAAGTGAAAGTTAATATAACATTTCATTGAAGTTGAAGATTTAAATACAATTATAAAATATAAAATTTTAAAGCAATTTATGGCATTAAAAAAATTACAAATTTTTCAATCGTACAAAAATAAATATAAATGTGCTTACTTTCTTATAACATCAGCAGCATTGGCCCATGCTTCAAGTGCACCTTTATATCGTCCATTACGGTATAAGTAACCTCCAAGATATGTATAAGGATACACATGCATGTTGGAATAGTAACTCTGTGCAGCCATAATGGACTCTCGAAAAAGTTCGATAGGAGGAGGACGCCCCGGACTTGGACAGATTTCTTCAAGGTCTCCAAGATTTCCAAGAGCCATTGGATATGTTTTTAAATGATTTAAATCATACAAAAGCCAAAGAAGTTGCTGAAATGATTTAAATATTTCAGTAACATGATAAAATTTAATAATTATATTTCAAAGGTTTTTTAAATATATATATTAAAAAAAAAAAAAAACCATTTTAATTTGTGTAACACAAACAAAACAATAACAGTTATGGATAAATGTATACAAGCAAACAATGAAAATTAATGCTCACTATGTGTAAACATTCATAATGGCAACAAAGAATTCAAGTTAGTTGATAGCATGGAAAAGCTAAATAAAGCATCATAATATTCAGGCAATTATTTTTATATATGATCTGAAGAAATTAAAAAGAAACTAATTCACTTTAAATTAGTTTCAAATACCAATAGCAGATATTCTATGTATTTAAAAACAATTAAATGAAAAATGTTTACACATTTTTTTTTAATATATACAAAACCAAGGACTACATCAATCACAAATGAAGTAGTCAGTTGCAGCTTTTTACATAATATCAAAATAACTATAGCATTTTTCAGCAGCAAAACATTATTGTTAGTGCAACTTCTTAATGATCAAAACATTAAACACACTCTTGTTAATATTAAATATAAACCAGCTATTCACAACAAACTTTATAATCTCTTATTTTGAATTATTATAAGCAATAGCGAAATTTTTAAAAAATCTCAGAATTAAAAATATTCGACTTTACTTGCAGCATGATATTCAAAAACATTTTCTAATATTTTATGTTCTCCTCCCACCTTCATTTTATATTTAATTTTGTAGCAAATAATGAATCTTTAACCTTTCTGAAGTTATCATCAGTTATATTAATTCTTACTAAATTATTCTTTTTATATACATCAATTTTCCTCTAGAATACTTAGATATCACCCAATTTATAAAAAATTTATTATTAATTTTCTTGATTAAACTTAATACATTCCATTATTGTTGTTTCATCTTGTTAAAGAAATCAATGTATTTTACTAAATAAAAAAATTTCAATTGGCATATATCATTCATCAGCTAGATTTTGAAATCGAAGTATCACCATTTTGAAACTTTTTCTTTTGATTTAATTTCATGTTAATGAGAAGAATTTGATAACTTTTATTTTTTGATATTTCATTACAATTTACTACTTAAGACAACAAAACGTTTTTAATGCCTTTTTATAAATTTGTTTCAAAAAATTTCAAATTTTAACCTTCGAGTTCAACCCGCTGTTGAGTTTCTTCGTCGCAGATGGACATTTTCCAAACATGTTTTGGAACTCAAGGAAATCTAAAACATGAAGATTTACTAAAATCTTGAGTTGAAATGTTTTGACAATTATAATGTTTCCTGTATACTACATACATATGAAGGTAAATATATATATATATATATATATATATATAGCTAAAGGAAATTATATTATGGAAATTTTCAAAGTACTTCGCATTTTCTTTGTTATAAATTTCAATGAAATTGGAGGTAATTCAATTTATTAAAAAGTATAATTGAGATTTGAACAATTATTCTAAGGCTCAATATAACAATTCAATATAATGCAATTGAAAAATATACATAAATTATAAATAAGATATGTATATATCAAATATAATCAATATTACAAAGAGCCAAATAATATACGATTTCAGATTTATAAATTGTATAAAATGAACAAGTGAATTTAAAATCTTTTATGGATAGTTATCTCTTTATAAATTGCTTCAAGAAGAAATGGAGTTCATAGTCTCAAATTAATAAAAAAATTCATATTGAAGTAATAAACAACTTAAAATGCTTTACCCCCCCCACACACACACACACTTCTTACTTCACGACAATGAAATTATAATTATTTTTTAAGAAAGAAGCCCAATGCTCTTCCTATCTATTCTTGGCTTTAATATAAACAAAACAAATCTCATGCATTTCTAACAAACAAGGTATCAATTAAATAGAGTGAAAAAATATTTAAGTGTAGTTAATGATAGGTGTCTGCCAAAGCTTTATGAAAATAAAGGTACAGATTAAAAGGGAACCAATTTGCTTATCAGAAGGAAGGGAATCTAGAATAATCCTGTTTTCCAATTTCAGGAACCTTAAATTTTTAATTGGCAAAAATCATATCTTTCTCGTTTTCTCTTTCCTTCTTTAATAAAGAACTTTATCAAACAGAGGAAACTACAATTAATCTAAAAAAAGTAACAAACCTGTTGCAGTCGTGCAAGCTCTATGCTGTCAGAAACTGCATTAATAGATGGATTTATACCAGAAACAAGTGCAGCTACTTCCATCCGCCGTGTACATTTAACAGGATAACCATTTAAATATAACCAAGATTTCTCTGTTACACCAATATTCACAGGTTGGCCTCTTTTGTCTTCATTGCCTTTTCCTAAAACGATGGATCTTTAACACAGATGGACGAAATAAACAGAATTAAATAAGATAACAAGAAAAGATCAAAATGCAACCAAAATGATATTGCTTTCTTTTTCTTTGATCATTTACAATTTTTTAAGATTAAATTCAATTAGTCTAGTGTGTGTTATTTAATTCTATTTGAGTCATGAAAAGTTTATTTGAATTTACTTATGTTAAATCTTTAAAGAAACTAAAAACATTATTAATATTGTTTAAAAACATTAAAAAAAAAGTTTAAATTCCTATATTTTCAAAAAAAAATGAAAAAAGCTGCAATTCAATAATGGTAATAGAGAGTTGATCCAAATTACAGAATTGCACAGAAAATGCAAAAAAAAAATTGAAAATTATCAGAGAAAAACAATTCAAAGGCTTGATACTAAAAAATTCTCACATTCAATGCTCTAATAAAAACTTTCTTTTTTTACTTATTAAATAATAATTTTGTAAATTTTAAACAAAGATTTCAGGCATATGATTACTGAAAAATTTATAAGTTCTGAATAGCAAAGTTGCATCAATAGACTAATGAAAATTGTAATTATTCTACTGCTTCTGTTAATTAAAGATAACTAGATACATCCTTCATATAAGCTATACAAATAAGCATATAGTCTTCCCCAAACTTTTATATTATTCTAGGATTATGATTTGAATATTCAATACTTTAACTGCATATATCAAGTATTCTGAAGATCCCAAACATTATTAAACTTTATCTGAATACCCACCTTTAATTCATTTAACACAGCTTCAAAATTTATGGATATAACATTATAAGATTTTATTATATATACTAAGGAAATGAATATTCTCAATAAGTCAGCACAGATTTCCCAGTTTACATATAACACTTAGTAATACATTAGGAGTTTTGAAAAGCTATTGTGCTTTCTTGAGATTCAATCTTGGGACCATCTCTTCCGTATCCATGTAACTTAACCCCTAGACAAAACTGTATACTCCAGTATGGAAGTTTTGGTTAAAGTGTAGCACGGTGTGCCCTCGAGTTTATCACCAATATGGCAACTTTCTTACAGTAACCCTAATTCTGTTTTGTTTACTACTTTTTACAATAGTTGAGTTGTTGTTCAGGTACTACAACTGTTTTATAATAAATTTAATATTTAAAATATCGATATCAGATGATTTAAATTTTGCTTATTATTTTAATTTAAAATTTATTATACAAAGAAAGTTTAGAATAAAATTAATATTAATTAAAATAACATTTTTTTCATTTTTTTGTGTTAATATTTACAAAAAAAAAATTCGTTTTCACACTTTTAATTATCACTATGGAAATTCGCAAATCGTCTGCATTTTCGTATTAAAAGAAGTCTGCCATGAAATTATTCGCAGTTCTCGTAATTCTTTTGGTGCTCCAACGTTTGGTTCCCTCAAAATATTATTATGTCTGCAATCGTACAGGAATGGATGTTTGGAAGTTGGGATGCTAGGCACTATTTCGAACCTGCTGAATGGATGAAGGGTGATTGGAATATTTTTTTAATGAGTTGATGAGGCTTGGAAAGAATGCTTTGAGTGTTATGAAGTGTTAAGTGTTCATGAAAAGATTAAATAAAGCAAGTAAGTACATTAAATATTAAAAATTCTGTATAATATTCGTTCCTATAACATCATTTATTCTTTCTTGTAATGTTATTATGCACTATTCCTTATTCCACACTGTCCATCCGTTCAATGTGCTAGCGAAGCTACTGCATTCCTGCTCTGTATGAAAGCGAAGCCCTAGGATGTTTTTTTAAAGGTAAAATATACTGCCCGGTTAAAATATATGCACCGGGCAGTATTGAACAAATAATTATAATTAGTTAAACATTCTAAATAAAAAGGCGGGAAATGGCAACAGTAACTGTTCCACAGAACAGTTTATTTTGTCCGCCATCTTTGTTGGCGACTTGGCATCCTTGGCGCAGCAAGGGGCACACTATTCTACACTTTTACCGAAGTTTTTATCTGGCTTATGATCTTACCATCACATTACTTCCCCTTTAATGAGTTGTACGCGCAACAAATGATGTTATCATACCGAGTGTTTTACACGGGCGACAAACAATTTTATCACACCAAGTGCTATGGCGAGCGATGAGTGTTTTTGTCATGCATTATGGGGACTTTTGCTACCAGTAGAGGGTGTCACAAAGATTGAGTTCGTCAGTTCAAAACTAGGGTCACCAATGTGTATTCTTGAATTCAAACTTGAGGCCCATTGGGTCCGTAGGCATGTAACTTAACCCCTAGACAAAAGTGTACACTCTGAACTGGAAGTTTTTATCTGGCTTATGAACTAACTACCACACTATTATATTGAAATTCTATTATTTGATTAAATTAAGATTTAAGGAATCTGGTAACAAGGATAACAGATACTGCTTTCAGTTAAGTTACTAAAATCCTTTAAGAAAAATCTTGGCAGCATAGGACTTATCCGACTGGATCTGCATCATTTGGGTAAACAGACTCCATGGACAGATGCAACTAATCAGAATTGACATTGAGATGGTTCATAAATTGAATAGCTGATATTAATCGTGCATCACTGAGTCAACATCAGCTTAAATTATATATATTAAAAGTTATTTCAAATCAACAAATTAAATCTCATACTGCTATTGATATGATGCAATAGAAATCAGATTTCACCTGAACAAGCAACATTTTCCCCACTCACGCTTAATACCACTAAAGCTGCTTCTTAGATTTAGCTATACAGTATACATCCATTAAAGAGTCAAGAAAAAATAGTTAAGTTACAAAAAGTAAAAGAGTAATATCTTTCATCTATTGCAAATTACATCTTGTAGTTCATAAAAACAAAAATATTTAAAAGATAAAGTACAAAAATGAAATATTTTGAAATTTAATAAAAGCTAACTATAATTACAAGAATAATTAAAACTTTCTGTCTTAAAATGGTAATTATTAAAGATAAAACCTCTGACAGTCCACAGAAAATAAAAATTTTTCAGCAAAGTGGCTAAAATATAAATTAGAGCTAAAGTAAATGAAGGGTTTTAAAATGCAGATGGGTATAAGATATATAATATGCTATTTTATAACTCCACTTTTCAATACTTTTTGGAAACTACTTTTGTAAAATACTTTTTGTCCAGAATTAACTTATTTTAGCAGGTAATTTCATTCTCATAAAGCATATACCAAACTTATTAATGATATCAACTAATATTTCACTCCATATATTAATTAGATGTCATACCTATATTAAAAAGTTAATAATTTGAAAAAAATATTTAGACAAATAAAAAAAATTACCATGCCATGTAACTTCAGCAGTTTCTTCTGAATCTTTACCATATGTTACCCAAGCATGATCTTCTGACAAAGCAAGATGAACATCTTTATACCCTAATACTTGAAATGCGGCTACAACAGCAAACGCAACTCCAAAGCAATCCAATTTATTACCTTAAAAATTTGTAATTAAATTATTATAGATAGCGGTAAAAAGCCAGATTGAGAAAAGTATAAAAAAAGTAAGCTTATAATAATACTTCCAACATTTCCAGAAAAACACATAACACTTTCATATCTAGTATTCATCCTTTGATGATATCAACATGATATAATTGGCAAGCTAACCATAATGATGGTGTCACTTTTATGTCATTGGTATGTCATCAACAAATGTATTATGCTATTCATATTAAATGATAAAATTCATAAATTTATAAGTCTTGCAAATTGTATTATAGCTGTGGGACCATATTGTTGCTTATCAGAAAAAAGTTTTTAAATTAATGCAGAATTTTGTTAAAGTGAAATCATTTCAGTTCAATAAAAAATATATTATAGTTAAACTAAAAAATATTTTTATGTTGTTTTTTGTTTTTTCAATAATTTTAACAAATCACACTCATTCACATGGATCACTTTATACATACTAGCTACATTTAAATTTTGTAAAAAATATTAAGATTTATATTTGCACATTTCAACAAATAATTTTGCAAAATGTTCGAATCACAAGGAAGATTTTGAATGAATTATATGGGCATGAAAAGTGCAATAAAAAAATTAAAGAAACAAAAACACATGTACAATAATAATAAATATAAAAGAAAATGTTTTAATATTAAAAAAGCTTAACTATTTCAGGTAAGTAATAAGATAATTAATACTTTCCACATGAATTAATATTATACAGCAAAGTAATACAAAAGAAAATTGTAAAAAAAAATCCGAGTCATTTTTTTTTTTTTTTGGAGAGCAACTTTGATTACAGTTTCTAATAGAAAAAAAAAGAATTTTGAAATACATATCTATCCAAAACTTGCATTTATCATTTGTTATTATTCACATATAGGGTACACAACCTGGCCCAAGTGCAATTTTGGTATCTTCGTGTTAGTCTTTTATTAAGAATTCCATCTTGAAATTGCTTTTTCTTTAACTTAGCACCTATTCACTAGATGGATTGGATATTCAGATATTAGCAATCAATCATAAATATTTCTCGAAAAAAGTTTTATATATATATATGTAAACTTTTTTCAAGCACGAGCAAGTTTATATAATTTTGGAAAATATACTGACTAATATTAGGAGTAAAAGCCAAGAATCTGTCAGATGATATTTGCATCATTCATATTAATTTGATATTTTAACACGTTGACAGCCAAATACAAGATAATTCGTAGATCACATTCTTTTCTAGGATGACACCTTCTCTATTACAGTTAAAAGGGATCATCTAATTAGATACATCGTCCTGATATCAGGTGAGGGTAGTGACAATGAACATGTTAAGGGGGAACCTTTCAAACACCAAATAAAACAATGAAAAAATTTACAACATATTGTGCATAGAAATTCACTTCTAGCACGATTTCAGAAAATCTCATAAAATTGTTGTACATATATGGCATTTCAAAAAATTCAAAGCATACTCCTATCAATAATTCCCTCTTCCCACATCTTTTTTAATATTTTATAACAAATTCGTCACTGCCTAAAAACTATTAAGTTCATTATTTTATAAATAAAATAACCATTTACAGCATAACTGAAAGAGCTTAAAACAATACACACAATTTGATTTTATAAATCTGCAGGTAAAACAGTTAAATTAGGGTGGGACAGTTATTATGATAGAATCTTAATAATAATTATCTATAAAATATGAATTGGTAAGTCTTATCAAAATAATGTTTTAAGTCATATCAAGCTATTCTTAATCACTATCAGATGACAGATGAAAACATGAAATTATACATCAGTATGCATAAAAACAATTTTTATAATTTAAAATCAATGAATTAAAAATGTTAAACAGTTATTTACAATACTTAAGTACATGTTTTGCAAAAAGGAAAATATTATATAAATTTTTCAAAAAATATAAATACTTCAATAAATTTAAATATTTTTCAGGCCATTAATTTAAGATTCCTTTGAATAAAGTTTCAAACAAAATTAAATCAAATGAATTTAAGTTTCAACAACAAAAATAAAATGAAGTTAATTTGTTTTATACAATGTATCAATAAATAAGAATTTCAACTAGTCTTAGCAAGTAACAAATAGAATTTATCTAGAGTATGTAGAAATTATTGGTCAAGAAAAATAGCAAATCATTTAAAGTATATTAAATGCATATAATAACAGCCATTAAATAATTAATCCAACAGCTAAAAAATAATTATGAAAATTGTTAAAAAACTTATACAATTTATGAAATTAATATTTTTAAATGATTCAATTAACTCTACTGACATGCAAGAAGTCTATTGTTGATAAATTAAATAAGATTATAATAATTATGAATTTATTATACTAACATCTTCGAAAGATAAAAAATATATATATATTTAGAAAAAATATGCATAATGAAGCACTTAAAAAATTATCTTCAATTTAGATTTTTTTTAATTGTATACTGCGATTATTATTCCATATTACCTTTGAAAATTTCATAATTATTATTATTTATACAGACCAACTTAAAAAAGAAAAAAAAAATTCGGTCGGGGATTGTTTATAAACATGCGCCATGCACGGCTATGACAACCAATAGAATTGAACCTATAAGATGTCCCGATTATATATCTTTTACATTCTCTTATAAAATGTAATTAAGTAAGTGCATATTATAAGTATTGACATACGATAGTACTCTAAGAACTATAGATCTGACACAACTTGCAATGTATAACATTGGTTACTTCAATCAATCCACGATACCGGCATTTTGACAAACACGTGTTTCATTATCTCAAAAATACAGAAACAATGCGAAAAACTAATGAAATTTGTAAAAAAAATGAAATAGAGTAAGATTTTTTAATAAGAAAACTATCCCCATACTTATTTCAACAAGCCTTACCTGTTAAATAACTGAAAAGCGATTGTAAATGTGCACGATCTTTATAGTAACTCCTCGTTAAGGAACCCCAAATAATATCTGAAACTTTCTTAACTAATTCACGTGTAGCGTATCGGCTACTCCGAAATTGAGTCAGATCTACTGAACCTTTAACTTGACATTTGAACTTAGCATACAATGCTTCAATCGTAGAAATATCAACTATTGGAAACATGGGTTCAAGAGCACTTTCTACGTCACAATTTAAAGGTAAGGATCTGTTACATGTCAACAAATTTTCTATGTAACCAACCACAATAGACAGTAAAGCCAAGTTGGGTTCATCATTATTCTGAATTTGTGATTGAAACAAAAGGACAACATCCTTAATGTTTTTCAATGGAAAATGACGTTTCACACTTTCAGTTAAATTCGCCATCTTGATACAATAAATTGATCTTCAGTTTATGCGCAGTTACGAAACAGAGCGATAATTAGTTCCGCAGCCACCACCTGCTATACATCTTTGATATTTTGTATTACATAATAACAATTAAAATCGGAAACAGAGATTCAAAAATTTGAAAAAAGAACATATAATTATACTAATAGAAAAAAATTGTAAAAATTCAGATTTTTTTAAAAAAATTTCTACAAGAAAATGACTATTTGTTCGCTAATAAAATTTATTTAAGGAAGAATTTTAAAAGAAAATGTCTCACAACACAAGAAAAAAAATGTTCTAGAATGGAAATATTAACCAATCAAATTACATCAATAAAATTTCAATTTTAAAAATTCAAAATGGGATTTTTGAGTGCCATTTACTTTATGAAGTACTTAAAAGAAAATATATATACCTTAATTTCATAATGTGACAGTGGCCCACTAAAAAAAGAGTTGAAATATTCAGTTTCAAGGTCAATAATCCAATTGAAATAAATTTAATGAGCTTCACATGGCCTGGATACTAATTATAAAGGATAGTCCTAAATCAAATAGTCAAAAGAAGAACTCAAAGACTTGACCTTATCATTTAGAATCGGAAAATTTATTCCCTGTTAGTGTTAAATAAATGTCATGCGTAAATGCCTTTACTTTAATTGACACATAAATTAACTTGAAATTTTAAACTGGCTAAACTATGGTTTTTCAATATTTCAATTCGGTCTTTATTTTCCTTATGTGAAGAATTATTTGTAATTTCATTCTGAAATAAGAAATAAATCTTTAAGATAAAATAGATTTTATTTGCTTTAAAGTTCACCTGAATAAAGACTGCTCATTAAAGAATTAATATTAAATAAGTATCAGCTTATTAATAGCAACAAAATGGCTTTTCTGCTGTTTTTATCCGTTGAAATTTCAGAAAAATAATCAAAGTGATTTAAATTTTTCTTTAATATGAGATGGATTTTCAAATTATAAACATTTAGTAAATTTCATTTAAAAATAATTCCCTTTACTTTATTAATCAATTCATTGCACGCTTTCAATGAATGTTTTCAATAATTTGTATAGCAAATGAAGGCTCAATTTCGTAAAGGCATTTTAAGTGAATGAATATGTCAGATTTTATTGAAAAAAGATTTTTGTTTCCAAACAAAAATAATAATTAATCGAACTAAAAAAAATGGTCTTTTTATAATAATGTAAATATTAAACATTTTATTCATACACGGAAAAATATTAGATCAAATTAGATTCAAAAATATCTTAGACCAATAGTATAAAAAAAACAAAAAAAAATATTTAAAAAATACTTTATAAAGAAAATTATTATAACAGGATTTTAAAATGCAGAAATAAAAATTAATCATTGGGAAGAAAATCAGCATATCTGGTTGAAAGTATTGATTACGAATAATATTCATGGTGATGAAACAGTGTTTGGAATACGCATTTTCCAATTTTTATTGTATAAAATATGTAAGAAAAAGAATTGTGGTTTTCAGATAATTTCACCTAAGATTTTTTCTGGAACTATCATATTTTAGGTCATTTCGATTCAAAATAATATCTGCAAACAAAATTAAAATATTGAGAGTAAGATTCCAGAAATTTTTTGATACACCTTTAATTAAATGTGTTATCTTCTCTTCCATCATATAAATATTGAGAATCTTGAAAATTATTACCATATAGATATTTTCCTAAATTAAAAAGAAAATCTAATAAAATTTAAAGTAGATTATAAACCAAATCTCATCCGTCTTGCGCAAGGTTTTTTACGGTTATCGAATTCATAGACAAACAGATTGTTAAGAATTATATTATCTAAAGAGTAGATGGTGCCGTGTTTATTCGCTTTGCATCGAATACTTTTTCTTGAACATTATTCACTTCTGTAAATATTTCGTGCAATAATCCTGTAAGTTTGAGAGCTTTGGAGTTTTATCTCAACAAAGAGTAACATGATATGCAACCATGTTACCGGAAGAGAGTCCACTGTACAGATTGTTATATATTTTTTGGTCACAGAGAATCTATGAACTATTTTAAAAGACCAATACATCATAATCTCAAGTTTTGCTTTTCTTTACAGTTCTTTCATTCATCAATTTATTTCAGAATCAAAACAATAATAACAATAAATTTTTAAGTAACAGTCGAAAGTTTTTCATATAAGCACAAAAATTCAAAATGTGGCGCTTTCAAATATTATTTTTTCCATATATGTCAATAACTGCTTAATTAGATTAAATATTCATATCTAATAATTTGAAAGAAACTCCTTCATACTGTATAATATTTATTTCTTCGCTATATAAAAATGGTCCCCTCTTTTATTTTTATATCAAATTAATAAAACTTTCATTTAAAAGAAGTGTATTGTTTCAGAAATATATTCAAAGAAAAAAAGTTAGTGTATGAAATGAATTTATTTAAAAAATTATTCTTAATTTCTCGAGGATTTATATGCTTATTTTTATGAGTTTTATTCTGATAGGGTTTAAATAATTATATATTTCTTTCTTTCTTTCCTTCTTTTCTTTTTCTTTTCTTTTTTTTTTTTCTTTTCTTTTTCTTTTCTTTTTTTTTTTTTTGCGAGCGAAGCAATTTTAGAATAATACAGAACTGTTGTATAATATAAAATATGTAAAATAACCAGAGGATCAGTAACAAAACTTAAACTGCACTATACTCTTTTGCAAATCGATTGTTGTCCATCAATTCAGCGAGAAAACACCACAAGACACTAATAGGATGCTAGTCAGTACGGCTACTCCAGGGTGGAGAGTAAAATGCAGAAGTCTGCAATCCCAAAAGTCTGTCCCTCTTCAAAGAAAACCCCGCATTTATAGATGTCTAAATTCCGCCTTCTAATTTTTCATTCGTCCACGTGAGTTCTCTATCGGTCAGTCGTTCAGCAAATTACCCTCATTTGTGGCTAAAGTCTGGCGTGGGAAATACCATCAATGATGCGTCCTCCTAACTGATCGTTCTGGAACAAGTGTTAACGATAGTCCCTAATGGATGAACAATCCTTTCCCTTGAAGGTGCGAGAAGCTCCTCGCAAACAATGAACCCCAAGTGTGGTCCTTCAGTTGAACCACTCAGGACCAGATGCGACGACCGGTCATCGATAAGACAATCTCATCTAGCAATTTAAACTCATTTAACAATTGAGGGTTTTAACAGGTGGTGACATAGCTGGCTGGAAATGCTGCTAATCGTGAATGGGGCAGGGGAACGTTACAAAACCATTAGATATAAATTCATTTCCAAGATTCCCTAAATTATCAAACATTAAAGCCGTGACATTTTATATTTACCTAATATTTTTCATGCTCCACATTCCCTTGCACCCCTTTTTACAGAGTGGCATACTCACACACCTCACAAATAGAACGCAAAAGATCAAGCATGCCCGAACCGGAACTCAAATTCCAGGACGGCCATATCAAGGGGAAGACTCGCTACCCCTATGCTAGGACTATTAATATTAAGAAGTGAATTATAATTTTGAAATATACATTATGTAAAGGTAGAATTAAATCTATTCTGTAGTTGCCTCAAATGTTATTTGACGTTATAGTTTTTTCCATGAAGATCTATTTTATAACTGTTTTATTTTCGGGCAAATAATATGTTGTTTCTCAGAATATCCCAAGTTATAAAAGAATTTCATGAAAGGCTTTTATTGGATTCGCAAATGGTTTGAAACAAATCGTTCCAATTTATTTTATATAGACTTTTTAAAATAATTTCTGAAACAGTTTTATTTTATAGACAAAAGATTTTCTTGAGGTTATAAAAAATACCAATAATAATAATTTTTATTTATTTAACTACTAATGAAGTTATAAAATGTATACGTTCTTCAGTTTATCTTAACCGCATTTTAATTTTGTCATTGGTCCTTAAGTACAACATGATAGTACACATACACTTTTAAAATGAGATATGATCGATCTAAAAATCATTATGTGGCTTTTAAAGATTAGCCTTAATATAATTTTAAGCTTCACTGAAATTACATAAATATAAACAGGATATATTGTATTTGGTAAAGTTCTTTTAACCCCATTAAATTCAACAGTTAGAAGCTTTCCGTCTTAAAAGATTCTATTAATAATCTCAGAATCTTCCTTCCGAATGCACTTTACGATTTAAAAAAATATTTTTGTTTATTTTCTTCGTTGCTTAAATTTCGCATCACCGTTGCTTGAATCGGAAAAACTGTATGACAATATTGGGGAATAATTTTTTAAATTTTGGGACAACCCTTTTTTTAAATCATGGAAGTTCATAACCTTAACTGTAAAGATATCTGTCTGTTTTACAGATAAATCTATTAAAGGAAGGGTGTTTTTTTTTCGTACCGGGTGGCCAGAAATAAAACACCCCTACTCTGACCTCCCTGGATATCGAACTACTCAGTGTAAAGGCTTGAAAATTTGTGGACATACTATTCAAAAAATGGGGAAACGGATTTCACGAAAAAAAAATTTAGTTCCAGAAATCACCGATAGGTGGCGCTGTACCACTGGACGTATGCTGAAAAGACACAAAAACACGTTTTAAACACATTTTATTTGAAAGTACCAAGCATACATGAAACAAGGACGTTATCGATGCAGGGAATGCTGCTCAATATGGTTCCCTTCCTGAAGATGTAAAATGTGAAGTCTGTGGACAGCTTGTTCAACTGCGGATCGTAACTGGTCATCTGAGATGCTTCTCACATGCAGACTGATACTCTCTTTCAAATCTGCCAAGGTTATCAGACGTTCTCGATAAACAAGGTTTTTTAAGTGTCCCCAAAGCCAAAAATCACACGGATTAAGATCCGGTGAACGAGATGGCCAAGTTGTCGGAAACGCGCGACTGATTATTCTGTCAGTGGTGAAATGTTGGCGAAGAAACTGTTGCACAGGGAGTCCAATGTGTGGAGGTGCTCCATCTTGCATAAAAGTAATGGTGTCAAGGCATTGGCGCTGCTGCAAATGGGGTACAACAAATGTTTCGAGCATCCTTTTGTACCTGTTGGCCGTCACGGTACATGTCTCAAGGCCATTGGAAGTAACCTCTTCGAAAAAGAACGGTCCAAGGATGAATGTGGCTGTGAATCCACACCAGACTGTAACTTTCGGTGAGTGGAGTGGAATCTCTTGGAAGGTACGGGGGTTTGTCGTGTCCCATATGCGACAGTTATGGGTGTTCACTGTTCCACTGAGGTGGAAATGGGCCTCATCGCTCCACAGAATCTGCCACGGCCACGATGCATCCACTTCAACTCTAGCAAGAAATGTCAATGCAAAGGTCAGTCGCATCTCCCTGTCTGTGGCCAGCAATTGTTGATTAGGGCGGATTTTGTACGGGAAACAATGCACCATTTTTCTGAGTACGTTCCACACTGTGCTATAGGGAACACCCAAGTGTCGTGACACTGCACGTGCACTACTGCAGCCTAAAACATTATCCATTGACTGTTCAACAATACCGGTGGCAACATCTTCAACGACATCTGAACGAACCGGTTTGCGTCCTCGACCAGGCTGAACTCCAAGATGTCCAGTTTCCTCGAATCGAGCGATCATTCTCCTGAGAGCTTGTGGAAGCAATGGTCCCTTACGCAAATCCTTAAGTCGGCGAAACTCTCGAAGTGCTGCTGGAGCATTTCCTTTATTCTCGTAAAACAACTTCACAAGCAAAGCGCGTTCTGGCAGCGTGACAGCCATCACTAATAAGAATGACATTCCCCACCTTTTAACTTCTTTTATACCCAGAACATGGCTTCTAACCATGCTTTATGCAAATTTTTCTGGTTACAGTATGAAATTGCAGTTACAACGGGAGTTCTAGCTTCTTTACTATTTTTATTTTCCATAAGGGGCAGAAAAATTAAAAAGGAAGCATGGAAGCATTCCATTCCGCATAAACATTTTAATTTTTATTATTATTTGTGTCTTTTGATCATAGTTCCAGTTGTGCAGCGCCACCTATCGGTGATTTCAGGAACTAATTTTTTTTTCGTGAAATCCGTTTCCCCATATTTTGAATAGTATGTGTACAAAATTTTGAGCCTTTACACTGAGTAGTTCGATATCCATGGAGGTCAGAGTAGGGGTGTTTTATTTCTGGCCACCTTGTACTTTTATTATGATACAACAAACCGTCTTGTCATCCTGAAACGAACACTTTAAGCAATTCTAATTCACTGAGGGTTGACACACGGAAGCATGTGCGCATTCCCAGAATCTACTTTATTGTTAAATGCAAATATCTTCTTTCATTTTTGCTCTTACCCCTGTTTTGTCAAATTAAACCCATCCAAATCTTACCCATTCGCACAAAAGCGCAGAGGGTTTCAAAATCCGTAGGCAAACAATACCTGGCCGAACTTCTTTCTTTCTTTATTTTTGTAACTTCTCTATTTCATTGCTAAGGGTAAGTAATTCAATAAATTTAACTTAGCCACTTTAAATCAAGTACACTCTAAGATACTTCACGGGGTATACAAGACGCTGTTTTGAGTTTAAAAGGAATTTTCTGATCACTCTGCGTATTTTTAAAATCTCTCTCAACGTACCCAGGGTTCTTAAGTGTTTTCGGAGTAAGGAATGCACTAAAGAACTCTTCCCAAATCTCAATAATTTTAATGATTTTAGAAATAGGACAACACTTATATGAATTTATTTGCCAATTCTTTTTACAACACCATGCCAATCTTTATTTTTTTTTTAATTCCAATTTTTTTTATAGTATTCTTATAGCATCTAACCAACATAATAATCCTTATCATAATATATCTTCAACTTAAATATTTAAACAGAAAACAAGTACTATAAGAAAAAATTTATCGAAACGGTGAATACGATTGGGCTGATATAAATATGAGGACATGTGTGGTATCTGAAAAGACTTTCTTTGTTCCGATACTTATCGTTAATTTCGTTATTTGAGCTACTAGGCTGACTCATGTAGCAAAATTGAATTTGAACATTTAAATAAGATTTTATAAGCATTATGAACTGACTTTTATTGCAATTTTTTCCATAATATTATAGTTTATTTGTTTGTTTATGAATCGCAAAATAATTACTTTTCAATAGACAGAAACTGTTTTCACACCATCTGAATTAAGGCTGTTAATTCATCTATCTGATGGCATGAATGTTTAGTGATTACAAATCTTTGAGCTCGAAAAATTCATTAAATTCCTTGCACGTCATCTATTTGGAGGGGAATACAGCACCATGGGAAATGATTTGGTATTTAATCGCTTTCTTTAAATTTTGTAGTTCACAAAAACTAATTATTTTGAGGAAAATGGTATCACGAATAATATACTCTGAAAATAGAAAAACTTATTCATTTTGAAATGATTTTTACCTTAATACAGTGTTTCTCAACCTTTTAGTATTCACGGCCCAATTTTCAATCATA
>JAPMOQ010029938.1:111987-134356 GCA_026543055.1 Argiope trifasciata
TTTCTCAAGGGTCACCCTCAGACAGGGATTCAAACCAGGGATTTTTTCTGTGAAGAGTCTAACTTTCGTCAAGAAATTGACCCCTCGTGACCCGAAAATCCCAGAATATTGAGGTTTTGGAGATAAATTAGTATCATACAAGAAAAGACATCAAATTTGAACAAAGTCACAGCAACCAAAAAACATGAAACCATAAAATCAAATTTGTCAATACAAGAATGTATAGAGACTACTAATTAAATTAAAATCTTACATATCACATATTTTATAAAATAAGTCAATCTGAAATCCAATCTACTAGCTGACTACTAGCTGATCGTTCTCAGCTAGTATTTAAAGGTGCATTTTCAGCTTGGTGAGTGTTTTTTCTACCTTCTTATTTGATTTTATTCTTGTGATTGTCAGGTTTACTGTGATTTTTATTGGATTTCAGTTTGACTTATTTTATAAAATATGTGATATGTAAGATTTTAATTTAGTTAGTAGTCTCTATACATTATTGTATTGACAAATTTGATTTTATGGTTTCATGTTTTTTTGGTTGCTGTGACTTTGTTCAACGTTGATGTTTTTTCTTGTGTGATACTAATTTATATCCAAAACCTCAATATTCTGGGATTTTCGGGTCACGAGGGGTCAATTTCTAGACGAAAGTCAGACTTTTCACAGAAAAAATCCCTGGTTTGAATCCCTGTCTGAGGGTGACCCTTGAGAAAATTCTCAGACCGGATTCTTTATTAATTGTTTCAACCATACTAACATTTATATTTAGTCTTGTTCGAATCCGAAATAGTTTTTGGTTCAGTTTCCGTAATTAGTTTCGTTTTCTCTTATATTGCTAATTTATGTGATTCATCAGTATTTTGGTGGTAGCTGATACTATGATTCCCTTTTAAATTTTGAATTTAAATTTTAGTCTTGTTCGAATCCGAAATAGTTTTTGGTTCAGTTTCCATAATTAGTTTCGTTTTCTCTTGTATTGCTAATATATATATATATATATATATATATATATATATATATATATATATAGTCGATTCCGGTTAATCGGACCACATCGGGACGCTATCATTTTGGTCCTAATAACCGGCTGGTCCGATTACACGAACATGCTCTATGCTACAAGACTTGACGTGCTATACGTAACATATTAAAATGTCATTATGACCTTTATTGTGCGGCACACACGTATGGCGAACATACAAACAAGAACTACTGTTGCTTATGAACTTTATTCATAGAAAAATAAATTTACAAACAAATTCTTCGAAATGATCTTCACGATACTCAGCATGCGAAGCACAATAAAAAAATTATCAAATTCCAGACAACGTTTAAAGAACTTATCCAGTGTGATCTGAAGCGTTCTGCTGACGGACTGCACTTGAACAAAATCACTACAAACATCTAACACAGCAATGGAACTGCCTTCATTTCCCTCCTGCATGAAATAGCGACACAAAGTTTCATTGCATTTCCTGGCATCCTGTGTTGTCACTTGCACCAACCCATTAGGGATGTCATCCTCACTTTCCTGGTCTTCCGATGCTGTAGTGTGTTTTGCTGTAATTCGAGCAACAATTTCAGCGTCGTAATCTTCATTTTCATCGTAGCATAGAAGCTCGTTGTCGATGGATAGAAATTCTTCGTAATTTTCGACCTGTTGAAGTTACACATTTCCCTCAACATTTTCACTTTCAATCAGCATGTCCACGTCCACCTCCAAGACCAAATGCATAAAGCAACAGTGAGAAATTCTGAATTGTCTCACTGCTTATATTTCGACAGCCATCGGCCAAAAAATGTAACTGCTTGTAAGATGTTGACCTTTGCACTGACTTCTCTGGCTGTTGATGATGATGAGGTCAGCAAACTTTCTTCAATGACTTCAATGACGTAATTAACCAACCTTTCACGATAAAAGGTCTTCAAATTTTTTATGATGCCCATGTCCATTGGCTGTATCAAAGCTGTGGCCCTGGGAGGTAGAAATTCCAGGTGGATGTTTTTTCCAGGCATTTTGGCCGGAGAGACAAGACACGCACAGTTCACTGACTAAAGTGTTTCGAAGAAACTGGTTTACGTGGGATTTCATTTCCCCGAAAAGCGGAGAAGTAGTGGTTCCTTACTGGTGGCTATCGAGCTGCTCGTTCTAAGAAACAAAGTGCTTACTCACCTCCACTGGTTCTTTTCCCTTTCGGACTTCCTGCTGTACACAGGCGACTTGTGGCTTCTTTTTCATTTTCCCTGCCCCGTTCTTTGGTCCGTTTAAACGGAATTTTGGTTCAAATAAGCGAATAATATTAGGCTTATGTACATAGGATTTGTTTCGGTTCTTTAAGATTCGGTCCGAATAAGCGGCTGGTCCGATTATCCGGTGGTCCAATTAACCGGAATCGATTGTATATATATATTGTGATATAACTACTTCATGGCAACGTTTTCAATGCCTCATGAGTTTATGGCAGGGCAAAATAGTTAAATTTATGATAGAATTAATTAATTTCATTATCTTAATATAAATAAAAAGGTACAAATGTAGGTATGGTTCTCATCTTCTAAGCCAGTGGTGGGGAAACATTTTTTAAGACGGGCCATTTGTAATAACTAGACGATCGTAGCGGGCCAAAGAATAATGCTTAATCGTTAAAAAATTTATATGTTCTATAAACATATACATACTATATTATTACATACACTTATTATTTTAATAGTAAAAAAGCAAAAGGTAAGAAAATTATAAGCACAAAATATAAAATGAATTTAGTGTAATTCTTGATGTGAAGTATTATCACTTTATTTTCTGGTGTCATTACTGGTTAATGGTGCATGAGAAAAATGAAATTGAGACTGTTTTATCAAAGTTTCATCATAGTCCGGTTCCATTTGCGAAGAAGAAATTCTTAAAACTGATGAAAGGTGCTCATCTGTAATTTTGTTTCTTAAAGAAGTTTTCCTAAGCTTCATTGTTGAAAAGGTGTTTGTTGAGGCAGTGGGAGTTTCGGGGATTACACAAACAACTACTCGAGTCACAGCGGGTCGTTGCAGATGACTGACTAAATCGCTAACTAACTGATCTTCGGGCGGCCTCGCTTGTATTTATACCTACCTGCAAGGATTGTTCGGGAATTGGAGTTTTGCGGTTCTTTCGGAAAAACAGAACAATGAATCGAACATGCTAGAGTGTCTGGAAGTTTCGAGCGAAGAGGAGTCAGCTGTTTGGGTCGGATGGATTTGTCCAGAATACTATTATGTTTTGAATATCGCCGCAGGTAGTTTTTATGCGGGTCGTCACATTACGAAATAAGAATGGTTAAACGGGCCATTAAACCTTTCCGTGGGCCGGACTTGGCCCGCGGGCCGTAGTTTCCCCATCACTGTTCTAAGCGATCGGACCAATTTCTAACAAATTTTGCATGTTTATTCTTTAAGACAAGAAAAAAAATACCGTTAATTTTTCAAGACGTATAAACATTCATTTAATTAGAAATTAACTGAAAATTTAACATTTTTTTGCATTTACTTAGGAATATAATAATTATTTTATAATTATAATTATTTTCTAAGAGATACTATAACATCAACTTGAAAAATAAATTTTCGTTTTTTCAGAGACATAAAATTTCTTTTGAACAATTTTTTTCTACAATTTTTATTAATTCTTTAAAAATTTAACGCAGACAATTTTGAAATGCATTAACGGCAAAACTTTGATCTACTCTACCACCTGTTTTAGGTAGATTTCTATTGGAAGACTATCTATTTTAATTTCTCCTTCTATATCGTTTAAAAATGCATTATTCATTTCAAGAAGTTGTTTAACGATACCTATAAGAACTAAAAGAGGGAACTGATATTTTCTACATTTTCCTAAATGACCAATGCCCAAGCACATTCTATTAAATGTCTTGGTACAGTAAAACGATTATTTGCTTTCTATTAATTTATGCAAAATTAGTTTTTAACAATATTATATATGAAAGTATTTAAATTCCGGGCAAAGCCAGCTATATCTAGTAACACATTAATAAAATTCTACTTTTAAAAACATTTCTTTTTTTCAACTACTTAATCTTTAATACATCATAATTAATTATCGTAAATGTTATGGTATTTTAACAACAGTTTTTTTTCTTAAATTAACAATTAAACTCTGTCATCTTTATGAAATCGAAAATTTAAAGAAAATTAACCAATTAGTTCATAATAAAGTTCTAAAAAATATTAAATTATTGTATTATCAACGCAAACACTAATATGTTCTGAAATCTTGTAATTCAATAAAAACTAGATTAAAAAATCTCAATTTTGCAGCCAAGAAATGTCACATTTAACAAATAAAAGGTAACAAAAAATGCTTCTCTCCTTTCAACAGTATCAAATATTCATGAATTAATGTTTTCATAAATTTTCAAGGTTTTCTGATCCGTTTTTTTATATGTCATCAAAAAATATTTTATGAAAATGGAGAACTTTCGAATTATATATGGCTTTCATTATAAACTGGTTTTTATCTTACTTTCAATGCGCATAAATGTAGAACTAATATAAATTCTGGAACTTGTTTCAAAAGTTCGGAAAACGATAAGAAACGATAATTTTTTTCCCTGTCTAACCCTACTGTCCTTTTCTGTCTTCTGTCTATTGGAACACTAGGTCGAAATACATGTGACAAACGGAAGAGCTTTTGCATTTCCTCAGTGATCTTCTAGAAAATTCTTTTCAGCTATTAGACTACTTTAATATGAAGAAATCGTTTTCGAATTTTGAGACTGAACAACGTCAAATTCCTCCAGTTTATTTAATAAAGTTGCTTCAGTTCAAGTTCTAGACGAACTAGATTCAAAATCATAGCTGTTTAAATATCAGTTTTATAATAAATTCAAATAATTAAATAATTGTAGATTAATTTAAAATTAGCAAATAAATAATGTGATTTGTAATAAGCTGATTTGTGGATTAGATAAAATTTCATCATATTTTAAAATAATCAGCAATTGAGATAAGTTAATAATATATTTTTTTACATAATATGCTATATTCTTTTATGTATTCATAAATTATATAAAAACATACTATATTTTTTATTTCTTTTAATACAAAAAATCTATACGAAAAGTGTTTATTTTTTTAATACGAAGAAAGTGTCGCAACATCATTGAAAAAATCCAATCTTCTTGCTGATTTTTTCATGTTTAAAAGGTATTTGATTTCAAAAAAAAAAATAATTCGAGGAATTATCTTCGTAATTATGATAATCTAAAAACGAAACTAGCTAGATTAATGAAATTTAGAGTTTAACTCCACAAATTAATAATAAAGTTCCAATTATTTATCTATAAAAAAATGCACAGCTGAACGAAATTTGTTGGAAGAAAATTTGATTCTGGTGACATTTTTATGCATTTGAACGCAATGACACCAAAATGCAGGAATTAGATAAAATAAATTTGTCTTATGATTTTACTCCCAAATTGGATATTGGATCCCAATTCCTTAAAAGTTATAGGTATGAAAGATTTACTCAATTTTCTTTTGTATAACGATTCTGAACACAAAGTTACGCTGTGTATTGTTTAAGAATACAAGAATATCTATTGGAAAACAAACCCGCTGATTTACCAATAAAGTTTTCCTTACTTTTAGGAACGTCTTTTTTCACTTTTAGAGCCTGTATTTCCTTACAATAAAAAAAAATTCTGTTTAATCCTCAAGTCTACTTTCTTCAAACATTTAAACACAGAATTTTAGAGTTTCAACCTTCATTATATTATAACATTGGCTGTTTAAGTCATCCTTTCCGTTTGAAAATCACAATTTAATTTGTTATGAGAACAAAATCGCAATTATAGATTCATTAAAATGAAGCTAATTACGGCTTTAAAATCTTTTTAAAACTGTGAGTTCTCGCGAATTAATAAATTTGTTCTAAATATTACTTAATTTTAAAAGGTGCAACATGTACTAACCCGTTACTTTCCTTTCTTTAAGGTATTTAATGTATTATTTGAAATTCATTTATACTATTGTTACGAACATGTAATTTTCTTTCCCGCACTAATAATGTCATCCTAAAGAAGACTCATTTACAGTATTCTGTATTGAACGGTGCCCGGATAATCAATGATCCCAGATTTTGGCGACCATTTAGCGACGAATTTGGTGCCTTTGGCGACAAAATGGATAATACCCGAAACGTTGAGAATTTTCCTAATCCGTCCATTAGGAGTCGATATACATCCAGAATGCTTTTGATTGGTCCAAAAGATTTTAGCTCTGCCTCCCACCGCTATATAAGACCAAATTCTGAGGGATCTGGTGCGGTGTTCAATCGAGAAGACTTCAATAAAGAGGTCTTGAATGGAGGATTCGCCGGGAGAATACCGAAGTATCGGCTGAGTGCTGGATAGCTGTGTGGTGTCATCGTATCTTTTGTCGAAGTCTGTTCTGTGTATCATTCTGAGGGGTCTGGTGCGACGATCAGTTAAGAAGACCAGAATTGAGAGGTCTTGAAGAGGAGTTCTCAGCGGAGGAATTACCTGGAGAATACTGAAGCAATGAAGAAATGCTGAATTGCTGTGTAGCTTATTCTGACAAAGCCTGTGTGGTGTGTTGTAGCCTGTTGGGCTTTCGTCGGAGCAGTCCTAAATTGAGAAGTAGTCCTGTTGTGTGTAGTGAGTCGGCAGCGAAATCAAGAAGGGACAGAGGAATAGTTTCAGCCATTCGGGAGAGACCTACGTGAGCGCAGACAGAATCCTTTAAATATTCCTTCTCCTGCTGAATCCTGTCTGGCTGTTTTGTGAGCTGTGGACGTTGTCTTTTTGGAATTTCTGCATGTGGACTACTGTTGTTATTGTGGGCTACTGTCTGCTGTAGAACACTACTGTGTGCTATCCTGTGTGTTCATCTCAATCCTGTACGTAGTTGTCTTCTTACATAGTTGTGCTGCAAATATGTCTCGTCTTTGTGCTGCCCTGTCTTTGTTCTGTAAATAAATGTCGCATGTGTTGTGTCGTCTACTGAAGGTCTGATCATTGAGTGCTCATCTCTTCATACACTGTACACACCTACTATACGAGTAAACGAACCCGACGGATTAGGATAGTAGGATAAGATAGGAAAATCCGTAACATTATTAATAACGACGTATGTGTGTATACAATATAATTTGTGTAAACCGTAAGACCTAGAGGTATTAAATATGGTTCAGATATACTTTGAAAAATGGAAAACGACAGCTCTGAATTATTTTAAAAGATCTTAAATTAGAATTTCTAATTATTTAAAACTTTAGAGAAATTTTTACATTCTTCCACAATAACCCCCCCAAAATATTATTGAATAAAACTTATTTTTACCCGAGTTTAAAATTTAAAAAAGGATCTTTTTAAAGATATTTATTTAATTACCATGCATTTTTTTGAATTTTTGATTTAAAAATACTTTTTTCACTTAATTGTCAACAATATGTTTCGTACATGAATTAAAATTCGAACCATTTCAAAGTTCCATCACATAATTAATCTTGTGTTGTAATATCTGTTATTGAAAGATATAGAAGAAAGAATCTGTTTCATATTTCTACACATGAGAAAAAAGAAAGTATTCAGAAAGGCTTTGAAGATTTTCGATATATCGAAAAACAATTAATATTTATTATCTGTGAAGACCAAAATCAAACTGAGCTTCATTACGTAAAATGCAGAAGTTAGATAAGGATTTTCAATTTTTCATAGCACTCCGATGTTGCAGGACTGATTTTCTTTAAATAGATTCATATACATAATAAACAGATGTTAAGCAAAACAATTGAAATAATGCAACTTTAATCTGTGACGATTTGGCAAAATCATGGACATGAAATTTTATCTAAATGATTTAAGGGGACAGTGGACTTTATTATACACTTTTAGGAATTATTCAGTCACTGTCATGAGATTTTTTATGCATATGTATTAAAATATAAATACGTCGAATTAAAAAAAAATATTTTTTTTAAACGAAATGTATTGTTTTTTAGAAAAGTTAAATTTTATATCATTTTTAAAAATTTCAAAATATTCCAACCGTTTCCATTTCTTATTTTTTCCTTATTACCCAATGTAAATTTATTTGGAACAAATCTAGGAATGATTTTAGAATTCCAATTAAATTAAAAACACTCAAATTTTTTAGAAATATTTTTATTCACTCCTATTGAATTTTCATTGGAATTTTATGTTCGTCTGAATTAAAATTGTATTTCATAGATCTAATATATATATATATATATATATATATATATATATATATATATATTAATTAACAAAATAAGACAACCGAATCAAAATAATCAATAGAAAAAAATAGTCAATAGAAAATAGTCAATAGAAAAGGAATCCGGCCTGAAAACTTCGTCAGGAGCCACTTTCAAGCAAGGATTCCTAATACGGGATTTTTTCTGTGAGGCATCGATGGACAATGGCCAAAAGTATTGACACCTCGTGGCCCGAAAATCCCCCGAAAATGAAGGCAAAAGAGACATACCAATTTTAACAGCAAAAGACAAAAACAAAGCAAAACATTAAAAACATCAACAAATGAAACAAATATATATATATAAAAAGTAAAACTACATAAGAAAAATCACAATTAATGACTAAATTAAGAAAACCATAAGTTCAACAGACCCGTCCGTGGAATCAGCCGTTCTTCCTTTCCAATAGTAATACTACAGTTAGGCTCCTGACGAAGTTTTCAGGCCGGATTCCTTTTCTATTGACTATTTTTTTCTATTGATTATTTTGATTCGGTTGCCTTATTTTGTTAATTAATATATATTCATTTGTATTTTAGTTGTAGCTGCATTTGCGCTCTCTAAATACAATGATTGATTTAAAAACATTTTAATTCTTAAAACTTGTTTAATCAGTAATGGTTTTTTAGTTTCGATTCCGGTTTTGGTTTCGTTTCCGTAGTTACTTCTGTTTCTGTTTCGTTTAAATAATTCTTTGAATATAGTATTGTGGATTTGTTTCATTAATTGGTTCTTACTCATTTACCTTTCATTTTGTGAACTTTTAGCGTGTAATTCTGAATTGAGTTTTAATTTCGATTTCGACCTATTTGGTTTCGTTTTAATTTTGTTGCTCAAGAAATGTGTTTTGATTGTTTTAATAATTTTATGATTGTATTTATGCTTTTAGCTGGAATTAAGTAGCATTCGCGCTTTTCTTCTAACTGAAATTTTCAAATAATTTCTTAAACGATAATATTTCTATCTAATTAAAAATAATTTCTAAAACTAAAATATTTTTCTAATTCAATTTTTGAGGGATTATTCTTCTGGTTTACTTTTACGAGGGTTCCTCGGTTTTGCGGGTTGGGGAGATATGCTTAATTATATTAAATGAATAAAATTATGCAGGAAACTTATAAAAAGAGTATCATAGCGCATGGCCCGTCGCGCGCTCTACCAAGGGGCACTGTGGATAGTTTTGTGTCGGGAGAATCCATGGATAAAAAGCTACCGACGCAACTGTTTTGTTATAAAAAAGATAAAAATATAAAAAAATATCGTTTATGTGAAAATAAGAAGTGCAGGACCTGTCCGCTGGCTGGCAAAAAACAAATTAATAGTGAAAACAAAAACTTACAAATTTTCTGTAAAAATAAAAACCTAATTTATATTATAAATTGTATTGAATGTAATTTAAATTACATAGGTCAAACTAGCACCGAACTTAATCTAAGAATTAATAACCATAGATCTGATATCAAAAACTTTATAAAAAATAAGAATTCTGAATTTGAACAAGAGCACTTTCAATGCAAAAATTTTAATAATATTAACATCTACATTCTAGAAGACAATATTAATGACTTAAACAAAAGACTGGACCTTGAAAATATTTACATTTGTAACTTAAAAACTTTATTTCCTTATGGTTTGAACAGCAAATTAAATGGCGAAGGTTATGGGGATATAAACAACTCATGTATCTATAGCAAATTTAATATTTTTAAAGATTTTTTGAAAACTGAAAACGGTAATAAGAGATTTAAAAGAGGTAAAGGTAAAGGGGGTAATTTTCAAATAATATTTGAGGAACTGTTGAATTATTGTAATCTGGATCATAATAATGAAAACATTCACAAAATTAGGAAATATATTTTTGGTCTTAGAAAAAGTAAAATTAAATGGCTAATAAATAATAAACTAGCTGATTTAAAATTCAAAAATTTTTACACTAAATGTGCTATTCTAGATCTTATTAAATTTAAGCTTAATATTGAAAAAACCGATTTATTAATAAATAATGTTAATAATTTAAACAAAGAATTCTGTGTTATCAAATTTTTAGACATTGACTATGAAAAACTAAAATTACCCGAAATTTTGCAGATTAACAAAGATTTCTTTCCTTTAAAGAATACAATAGTTTCAATTGCATTCAGCTATGCAGCAACTTTAAAGAAAAATATTTGTAACTACAATTTCTATAGCAAAATTTTAAATAAAATAAGCAAAATAGACTGTTATTGTGATAAAGAAATCTATAAGGACTATGTGGATACGGAGAAAGGGCATGTAATAACAGGTGATTTAAAAATTATAGACTCTAGCTCATTAAGGGATCTAATGGGAAAGGGAACAAAATTTAGACTTAGAGAAAGATTAAACAATAAAAAAGTGTTGATTTCTATTGGGCGCGATTTAGACATTTTTATATCTAAAATATCTTGAAAATATAATTGGCCCCCAGAGGGTTTTAATGAATGGAAAATTAGGGTCTTAGGAGAAATTAAAACTAAGTATAATACGGGTAAAGTTAGAATAAAAGAACGGGGATTTTATGTTAACAAATCAATAAAAAAAGAAATAAAAAATTTAAAAGAGAAATTTATTATAACAGTTATAGATAAATCGTCAAACAATTTTTGTATAATATGCAAGCACTATTATAAAGAGCTTTTAATTAGTGAGTATAATTCCAATTCTACTTATAATTTGGTTAATTCAAGTAAAAAGGAACTAGACAAAAGATTGTTAGCTTTCGCTAAAAAAATTAAAATTAAAACATGCTCTTTAAAGTATCCTTATTTGTTCCCCACTGTTAAATTTCACAAAATACCAATAAAATTTAGATTCGTTACCTGTAGTACAGGCAGTTATAATTACTACATGGGGAAGCAATTTTTCAAATACCTAAAAATTATACTAAGTAAAATTGAAGAAGAAGATTGTTTTGTCATTAATAATAACAAAAAGATTTTAGATTTCTTAAAAGATAACAAAATTTATAAAATTAATACTTTTGACTTTGAAAATTTATATACCAACCTGCCCCATGAGAAATTAATAAATGTCTGTACTCATATATATGATGAATATTTAAATGAAAATGTAATTAATAAACATAACTGGCTAGTTTTATGCAATTTTAATATTACCGAAAATTATGTATTCAATGGTATTGATTTTTATAAACAAGTTAAGGGTATCCCAATGGGTACAGCTTTTTCAAGTGCTTTAGCCAACATTTTCCTACATTATTACGAGAAAAAAATAATTAATAATTACTTAATAAACGGATGGAGATTTATTGATGACTTAATTTTGATTAACTTAGATAATACCAATATTGTTACAAACTGCTATCCTAAAGAATTAACTCTAAAAGAAACAAATAATGATAATCTTGAAGCTAATTATCTGGATTTAAGGATCGAAATTGCTAATGAAAAAACAATAGTAGGTATTTATGATAAAAGAGACGAATTCAAATTTAATATAATTAAACTCTGTAATTACCACTCTAATCTTAACTCGAAAATTTTCAAAAATTTAATTTTCTCTCAATTCAATAAAATTAAAACAATTTGTAATAACAAAAATTCTTTTATAAAAGCAACAAATAGTTTTATTAAAAATTTAAACAATTATGATTTTCCCAAAAACTACTGTAATATCAATATTTTAATAAAAAAAGAAATAATGAAATATTAATGAAATAGATGGCGCTAATAAATCCCATTTATGTTTGGTTTCACTGTAGTATTACTATTGGAAAGGAAGAACGGCTGATTCCACGGACGGGTCTGTTGAACTTATGGTTTTCTTAATTTTGTCATTAATTGTGATTTTTCTTATGTAGTTTTACTTTATATATATATATATTTGTTTCATTTGTTGATGTTTTTAATGTTTTGCTTTGTTTTTGTCTTTTGCTGTTAAAATTGGTATGTCTCTTTTGCCTTCATTTTCGGGGGATTTTCGGGCCACGAGGTGTCAATACTTTTGACCATTGTCCATCGATGCCTCACAGAAAAAATCCCTTATTAGGAATCCTTGCTTGAAAGTGGCTCCTGACGAAGTTTTCAGGCCGGATTCCTTTTCTATTGACTATTTTCGATTGACTATTTTTGCCTATTGATTATTTTGATTCGGTTGTCTTATTTTGTTAATTAATATATATTCATTTGTATCTTAGTTATAGCTGCATTTGCGCTCTCTAAATACAATGATTGATTTAAAAACATTTTAATTCTTAAAACTTGTTTAATCAGTAATGGTTTTTTAGTTTCGATTCCGGTTTTGGTTTCGTTTCCGTAGTTACTTCTGTTTCTGTTTCGTTTAAATAATTCTTTGAATATAGTATTGTGGATTTGTTTCATTAATTGGTTCTTACTCATTTACCTTTCATTTTGTGAACTTTTAGCGTGTAATTCTGAATTGAGTTTTAATTTCGATTTCGACCTATTTAGTTCGTTTTAATTTTGTTGCTCAAGAAATGTGTTTTGAAAAAAAACCTAAATCTTTATTATCAATTCATTTATTTTTCTCAAAAATTAACACACCTCGAACGTTTCAAAGTTATTGATACAATATCGTTTAAAGTCAAATAAGTTGTACTTTTTTTTCCCCTCTTAACTCTTCAAATATACTCTTTTTTTCCCCTCTTAACTCTTCAAATATACCCTTTTTTCCCCTCTTCTCTTAATAAATTTTCCCTCTAACTCTCTATTTTATAGAATAATACATTTTATAACACCATTTTAGTTGAATATAAAGATATGTTTTGATGATAAAAAATACAAATTTTCGTCCATTTTTCCTTATCCCCTTTAATGGCATTAAATGTGAACATTACGACAGGCGGGTGAGTCGGTCGCCAAAAGTACTAATAAGTAATAAAATTGCAAGGAATATTAATTTAGACAATATATCGCGGAGGTGAATGTCGGTCAAGGTTCAGCTCTACAGTACACTACAAAGATTTATTTTACAAGTTAGATAATCCATGTAGTTACATTTTTAAAGCATTGTGATGTCTCAGAATTTGGCTGTATTAAGACAGTTCATATACATAACAAATAGAATATATGTAAGGATATTAAACTTTCATGGCTTCATGCTTAAAATATTTCCTTGACAGAATCATGAATAGTAAGTTATGCGCAAGAAATTTTATTGAAAGCAATACTCCTAGCAAACCGGTTGCTAGACAAAAACAGATGGTGCTTTATAAATATTAAATTCGAATATTTCTCTTTAACTCTGTTCCCCATGCACTGAAAACATGCCTTTTGTGATAACTGGTTAAGACATTGACAGGGATTGCATAAATTAGTGAAGTTATCAAAATATAGATATCTACTTTTGTCACACTTTAGAGTGTACGCAATCAAAAATAATCCAGGAAATAGTCTTAGGTAGAAACATTTCACTAAAATGTTTCAAGAATATGTATGTAAGTAATTTTTTTTTAATTTTTAAGTACAGCTTAAGGCTCTTTCTTCATTAAATATTTTTACATATCTAATAATAAAGATTCACCCATAAATGACTCTAAGGAAAAAAATTGAGTCCTCATTTAATACAACAGCTCCTAAATGAATCCTCCTTAAGTCCTCCTTAGTTGAAAAGTCCTCCTTAGTATGAATGCTGTCTCTTTCAAAGTTATTTGATGAATAATCAGTACTCGTGAACAAACAAAAACAAAAAATGTTCAGACGTAGAAGATGTTCAGATCGAATCATGGCTGCCGAACAAAGAGGAAGTGATACGCTTGAATCCGGAAATCCCAATTTAACTTATCGTGCATCATATAGACTTGTTTTCAAGAAACTACATATATTAAAATAAACTTGCCATTTTCTCTAAAATCATTTTTGTCTGTTGTTGATTTGTTTAAAATTCATCCAGAGTTTTCACAAAATTTTCTCATTATTATATATTTAGAGTTAAAAGTATATAAATTTAACGAAAATTGAAATGAATGAGTGAATTATTATTGGCATTAATATTTACAGACGTAATAAAAGCATTCTTTAAATAAAATATTTTAATATTAGCTTTATTGACTCAAATAAATTTAACAACAAAAAATGACAAATTAGAAAAGTTACAAATTAATTACATTATATACCATGAATGAAAGCATTATAACATACTTCAGAAATAAAACTCGAAAATTAAATTTTAAACAATCCGAAAAATTATAAATATTATTAAAATATTTATAATATATAATTAATTTCATTAATAACATTATAATAATAATTACATTAAAAATCATTGAAAGTGAGTTAAAACGCTTGAAGTATTCATGCATTAAACTTTATTAAAAATAGTATTTTTTTCATCATTTTTTAATTAAGTTCCAAAAATAAAATAGCAAACGATTAATAATAGCTGTTATCTGAAAGGAAAAAAGTTAACTATTAATCTAACTACTAACTGAAAAGAAAAAGCAAATGATTAATAATATCTACTAGCTAAAAAGAACGAGCTCATTAGAAAGCAAAATATCCATTATAATACCTAAAAAAAAGATCAGTTTGAATTGAATTAAAAACAATATTTTATTTCATAAAATGAAACGAAACTCTTCATAAGAGAGTTTGAGCTGAAAATAGATTTAGAACGTATGTAACTTCTAATTTCAATAGACAGTCCAGTCGGATTGTACTTTTTTTTTCTGGTGAAAGTACATGTCAGTAATTTTATTGGCTTAAGATGTTGAGCTGGCCACGTAAAGTAAGCCTCTTAAGTTTCCACTCAGATATGCATCCGAATAAAGGGAAGGAGAGAGGAGGAAGTTTTAACACCTGTTTTTCTAGTTTAAATTAAAAGCTATGAATCCTAAAGTAAAAGTTTTTAGCTATAACATTATAAATATTAAAAATACTCATATAACTATAAATAGAAATTTTATTAAATCAGGATTAAATTTTTAAACAGTAGCAAATGTGGCAAAACATTTTTCTTATTTTATTTTCTTATTATTTTTTAAAGTTTTTAAAGAGTTTCAAAACTTTTGAAATCTCACTTAGGAACTAAATATATCATACATCTAACAGATTTGATCGCAGAGATAAAAATATGTATTTATTTATTAAAAATTGTAGAGTATTTTGCAGAAAATTATACTTTAGGGCAAAAGGGCTGGTAAAATTTTAAACTTCATAATTTTATCATAAGTAAATTTATTGACTGGAATAAAATAATATATTTTTGCTTATATTATTTAATTCTTTTGAAAGTGATGCATAAAACTGAATTCAACGATGAATAAGAGAAATTGTTCTTGAATAATTCTTTAAGATACATAAATTACGAAAATTATTCTACAGTGCACATACAACTTCAATGCCGGACGATTCTGCTTTTAATGTTCATATTTTATTTTATTTTTTAAGACATGATTGTTTTAATTAAAAATTGTTTTTATATCAATTGCAGATCAAAATTTTCAATCTAATTAAAAGTTTTTATGACTACTGACAGGAAATTAAAAAGAGAGATAAATTGTACGATGAACAGAACTGTTTAAGGCTACATAATAGTAAAACTGAATAATGTAATTTATCAAAATCTAAAGCTGAAAAATGTTTTGCAGAAAAAGCTATTAAATTTAATTGAATTAAATTTAAGTATTTAATTGAAAATTTTAGCGATCATTGTTACTGACGAACCGCTGGTTGTAAAGGTGGTTAATGTTTATATAAAGAAATAGCTTGTAAAGTTTTCAGATAAATATCCACATGATAATTAAAAAAAAAAAAAAAAGGAATTCGACTTCGTTTAAAAAAATACGGTTGCATAAAATGCCTACAAGTACTTTTAATTAATCAGAATTCACCGATTGAGAACAAATCTTATCCTAAAAAATTTGCCCATGATTTTAAATAGCATCATAACGGTCGATTATCAATAGGCAAAAATTAAATCTGAAAAAAGGGGAAAAAATTACTTAATGGCGATATAAACTTGAAAACAGGTGTTCGCAAACGTGACTCTCGTGGGAAAAATAAATTCAGGTTTAATAATTCAGACAAAATGTTAACATCAAATTTTATTCCCTAACAGCTTTTTTAATTCCCTTACATAAGGATGCCATTTGAAAGCTTAGATAGACATTATTAAAATAACATTTGTTTCTTCTAAAGACTCTCTTTTCTTTTCCGACAAATAAGTTATTAAAAAAGAAACTGGTAAAATTTGAAAATGCTATCAGTTATTTCCTTCTATGTACACGTATTTAAGAAGATTGTGGATTTTAATAAAAACTTGGGGTATGAAATTTTTAATACAATTTTTTAAAAACATAAATGCATCAAATATCTTTTAAAAAAACTCTTTAAAATAAAATTCATTTTTTAAAAATAAGAAAATCCATTCAAAATATTCCAAATAACTTAATTTTTAATTTTTTCTGTTATTTTTTTTCTTAATTACCTTGTATAATTTATTAGAAACAAAACTGTATATGATTTTGTAATTTTAGTTTTTAATTAAAAAATAGTTTTATGATTGAATTTTATGCTTTTCTGAACTAAAATGGATTTTTCAATATCTGACAAAACGTGAAATAAAATGTATGCTCTGAATTCTTTTACTGTTTTACCGAAATCTTTATAATCAATTTCATTTAAATTTCGCAAAAGTTAAAATATTTAGAATGTTTCAAAAGTATTTATATTTCATTAGAATATCATTTTGAAAAAAATTATTAAAATGCAATTTTTTTCTAAGCTCTTCAATTATACGTTTTATCGAATTATGCGTTTTATAATGCTATTTTAGTTTAATATAAACATATACTTTAGTGATAAATCAACAAAAATGCATTGTATATTTTCGCCTACTTCAAAGTGTATTGTCCTCTTAAGTGGGGTTCCAAAACTTTCACTCAAATTTTTTTAATATATTTTCAAATCAGTGCTGTTACGTATTTCCTACTCGTCGGGTTCGCTTACTTTGTAGTGGGGTGTATGGAAAAGAAGATAACCAACAATGATCAGTCCTTTAGTAGAAAAACACAGGCGACGTTTCTTTACATGAAGACAAAACAGCTCTAAGACGACAAATACACAGCCGAGATGTACGCATAGGACAGTACACAGCAGCACTCTATAGTAGACAGTAGCCCACAGTAACAAGAGTAGGCCACAAATAGAAATCCGCATACAACGGCCACAGCACACAAAGCTGCCAGACAGAATTCAACAGGATCCTTGGAGCTTTGCTCTACGGTCTCTCCAGAAGACTAAAACTTCCGCTGCCTCTTCTCGCTGCCGACTCACTACTTCAATTTGCGTCAACTTCTCAGTTTAGGACTACTCTGCTCACGAAGAGCTACAACATAAGGCGCGATGACGCAAGAATATGGCACATAGCAATTCAGCACTCTGTCGTTTCTTCGGTATTCACTCGGCGTCTCCCGTCAACTCAGTTCGCTTCGACCATTCGCCAGAACTCCACGATTGATCGGTGACTCAACCCCTCAACTCAGGACTAATTCAAGATCTCTCAGCTCAGTTTACTCGATCGATGACCCAAATTAAGAGTGCAGGTTTTTTATAGTTCCCGGAGGTGGGATTAGAAGCTTCTGGACTAATCAGGGCTTATCTGGACCTATCTCGGTTCTTAATGGACTGATAGTGAAAATTCTGGAGGTATTTTCTGGGGTATTATCCATTTTGTCGCCAAAATGCTCAGGTTTGTCTCCAAGCTCTAGGATTATTGATGAGACATCCGACAGCATCCAATACAGATTACCGTAAATCATTACTTCTTACTATGACACTTCCCCCGCGGGTAAGCAAAATTACAGGTTCGTAACAGTATATTTTTTAAATTTATTTTTCGAGTGATGAAGCTATTATTTTACATTCTAGCTCAATACATATGTGTTTTAATACCAATAAAATTCTAACTTAAACTTTTAGTCTCAGATTAATAGTTTTTCGGCTAAAAGCAAAAAACTGGTGTCGACACTTCCACCACCACCCTTTATTCGGTAATATATACAGATTTAAATCTTAAAGACCTGTTCAGAGGCACGATGGCCTGGTGATTAGATAACGGATTCAGATCCGATTCCTTAGAAAAACAATCGTTTAAGCGCGTCTTTTGCAAGCTAAATTCGCTGAGACCAAACGTCCTCCGCGATATGGTTTAAAATTTGAACAATAGGTGCCAGCTCAGGTGTCATCCTCACCATCTGACAGTGGTTCAAAATTACGAGGTCAGTCACCAAATATACCTAATAAAATTTGGCTAAACAGAAAAAGGGACCAGGAAATCAGCCATTAGATTAAACTAATGGGTAAAAGGAGGACAGCGTTTTCTCATATCTTTGATATTGGGGAAAACGCAATTTGGTAAATAATCCGAAGAAAAAAACGAGATTAATTTTCATTCTATTATAACAATGAAATGCATTCTGAAAAATTATATGAAAATACTTTTAAAAATATCGAAATTAAGGGAAAATTGTGCAACGACTTTTGTAATAATACAAATATAATAGTCTTGCTGCGTTTTCCTGAATTTCAGCAAATTTGGAAAAATGTACATATATTGTTACGGATTTCCTATCCTACTAATCCGTCGGGTTCGTTTACCTGTATAGCGGGTGTGTATGGTGTGAGAAGAGATGATGCACACAATAATCAGTCTTTTAGTAGACGACACAACACAGACGTTTATTTACAGGACGAAGACAGGAGAGCATAAAGACGACAAATGTTTACAGCACAACTATGTACAGAAGTCAATTATATACAGCCGAGTTGAGCACACAGAGCAGCACACTGCAGTACTCTACTGCAGATAGTAGCTCACAATATCAACAGTAGTCCACAGGCAGAAATTCCGTAGTGACAACGTCCACAGCTCACAAAGCGGCCAGATAGGATTCGGTAGGAGAGGGAATCTTTAAGAGATTCTGTCTACACTCACGTAGGTCTCTCCTGAACAGGCTAACACTACTCCTCTGTCTCTTCTTGCCTTCGCTACCGATTCACTACTTCACACAACGGGACTACTCCTCAGTTCAGGACAGCTCCCTTCCCGACGACGACACAACGGGCTACGACACTGGCTTCGTCAGAATACGCCACATAGCAATCCAGCAGACCTCCGTTCAGAACTTTAGGTCTACTCTATCGACTACCACCATACTTCGTTCAGCTATCAAGACTCTCAGTTCAAGTTTGCTTCCCTTCGTGTCTTCTCGACTAATCACCTGACCGTGCTGCTTCACTTGTCCATATCAGCTTCGAATGGCTGCTTATATAGCAACGGGAGGCAGGGTTAAACCTTCTGGACCAATCAGGATCATTCTAGACGTATCTCGGCTCCTAATGGACGGATCGGGAAAATTCTCAATGTTTTGGGTATTACCCATTTTGTTGCCAAATTTGTCACCAAATCGCCTAATATTTGCCAAGTTTATCACCAAGCTCTGGGATCACTGACGTCACACCCATTCACTATTCAATACAGACTACTGTAAATTTGTCTTCCTTACGATGACAGTATTAGCGGAGGAAAGCAAAATTACAGGTTCGTAACAATATAATTTTTAACAGTGTATACTGTTGCCTTAAAATTTGAATCATTTTTATTATTTCGTCAAACCTTTAATCACTTAATTTTCTTCCATTTTTGAAACTAAAGAATTAAGAATTTTTTAACATCTATGAAGTTTGTAAGATGAATTTAAAAAAAAGGGGTTCCAATTCGAAGACGTAAAACTTAAATAATGGGTAAATTAAACATTTAGTTTTTTTTTTCCATAGCGCTATGATTTTTCTCTATTAGAAAGGTCCATGTACATAATGAAGAGAACTTATGAAAAATTATTAAAATATTGCGATTTTAATATATGATAATTTTTTCCAAATCATGGATATGAAAATATTTCTGAAATATTTAAGTGAAATTAAAATTTTCATCTATAATACTGGCCCTGTCGAATCAACTAGCTGTAACATTCCCCTGTTCTTTTCACGATTAGTGGTATTTTCCGACAGCTGCTCACAGCCTATTAACGCTTCCATTGTTAAACGCCGTCAGCTTTCGAAATATAAAATCTCCTTTGCCGATTATTTGCATCAGGTCGTTGTGAAGTTCGTTGTGGGGATGGGATTTGTCGCTTTTTTCTAAGAAAGGATGTCCTACAGTTGGATTCCGGGAGGTCTCTTTGTGATAGACAGTCTTGGACTTCCGCCCAGGCGGTGGAGGCGGTCGCCTCGTGTCTCGAGTATAGAGATCTCAAAATCTATTTGGATGCTAAACCGAAGGTAAATTTAATTGTTCAAATCTCCCCTTTCATATGATTCACAGAATTTTCGCCTTTCAATTTTTCCTTCAATGGCCGAAAGAAAGCTGACGTAGACGAATAGAATTTAATGACGTGGACTTTAAAGAAAAAAGTGTTCATTCATCGATAAAAGTGTTGACGAAAAAGTCGAGTGTTATGCAAAATTTTTGCGTAAACAAAATGCTGCGTCTGTAAATTCTTTTATTTAAACTTTATAAATTCAGAATACTTTCTCATTACTCTCTCTTTATTATTCGCACACTATAGCATATTTACGAGGGTTTGGATAAATAATCTTGATATTAAAACCGAACTATTTCCTCGAAATTATGACGAATGAAAAACGCTAAAGAACTCAATGACTATTGCTTCACGTTATATGCACATAATGGTATAAAAGATTCATTGGTCTCGAAACAATAAAAAAGTGACTTAGTTTATAAAATGTACCGATAAAAGGCATAATATCCTTACAAATAAAAAATAAAAGCTATAAATGCATTAGGAATTGCCATTTAATACATAATGGTGTTCACAAAATCAATATTAAGATAAAGTTAAAACTACATTAAATTTATCTTGCTACTTTTTTGTCAACCGTAGAGTTTACCGCGTAGGGGCCTCTAAATATTTCAGCACCTGTAGCCTAGTATTGCCAAAAACCGCTACTGGTATAAAATCACTGATACGTGTTCCAGAGCGGGATGGCTGTGACGCGTCACTGACGAAAGACAGAGGCGACAATTGAGGGAAATAGTTGCTGGATGATTGGCTGATGGAAAGCTGACGTAGACGAATGGAATTTAATGACGTGGACTTTGGACAGATGAGAAGTGCCAGTTGTGCTTGAGGAGAGGAGAGAGACCTTTGGAATTACGGACTGCGATTTCGGCGCTCCATCCTAGAAGCTGTTCTGGCTTATGCCTTGTTAGTGTCTTGTGGTGTTTTCTTGGAACTGATGGAGAATTCTTTCTCGGAACTTTTTTTCGTGATAGACCTTCAACCTACAAATTTTATGTAAATAGCGAATATTTAATCTCGATTAGAACATATTGTTATTCTGTAAAATTAAAGGGCTGTAAATAAAGAATTTATCTGGAATTCCTCTTTTTTTTTTTTTATCTGTAGCTATCAAATCAATAAATGGCTAACAGAACCCTAGCAGCATTAACAGAACACTAGCAGTATTTAATAGAACACTAACAGAATTGTGGCTAACAGAATACTGGCGAATCAACAGACCGCCAAAGCCAACAAGTATATTATACGAACATTTATAAACTGAGGGATTAACGTATTATTAATCGACGTGCAATTGCTTGTAACCTCAGGAAAATTTTTTTTAACATTTCTTACTTCAAATTAAAAACCTACTAAATTAACACTTATAAAATTTGATAAAATTTTCAAATAAAATGAAAAATTTAAGGAACTCGAAATAAAAAATTAATCTTAAAACATACTAAAAAAATATCCTATGCTATATAAATTGGGCATGTTGGGACATTAAAAAAATACCAAGATGTTAATAATTTCGGATAAAAAAGAAGATATTTAATCTGTATAATAATGATATGTATTGCGCATGAGTTATTGCTATAAATATATATTAGCAGGTGTACTGTTGCTTGCGTATATTGCAAAATAAAATAGAAAACGAAAGTGGAACTTTGAAATTCAAGCTAAAAAAATTGCTTATCGAAACTTCAATGGTAGATAAAAAGATATGATTGAAAGATTCAATACAATAGAGAAAGTGGTGTGAATTTCAT
>JAPMOQ010029938.1:139356-179679 GCA_026543055.1 Argiope trifasciata
AATTTAATCACATCTAAAATGTACACAATAAAATATTTGATTGAGATCTTTGCCTAATAAAAATATATATAGTAAGAATAATAAGTAAATCATTTCATTATATTGTCTTTGCACATTAAGAGCATCGAAGAATTGCTTCATAAATTTCCATGATTCTGCAGAAGAAATTTAAACCCAACATCAAAAATATAATTTTTGTTATTAAAAAAAATTTAAATTTAAACATTATTGTGTAAACTTTCTTAAAAAGAAATAAAACTTTAAAAAAGTTTTTCAAGACACTTTAATATTTGTCTATTACAGAAAATTCGTTTAAAGTATGACAGTCTATCAATCAATGACTATCGCATTTTATTGCTTAACAGGTTCCCACTGACGACAGATCTCTATTAGAATTGAATACATTTTGCATGCTATCTCCATGAAATTGATGTTCTGTATACTTGATAATATCGTGAAAATATTGTAATGATGTGTTAATAGAACGTTAAGAATCTTTTTTTTTTGTATTTTAATATTCATAATTCACTCTTCAGAGTATTTTTTAACGCATTTAAGCCATATTATTTAAATAGCCTCATATGTATTCTGTTCATTGAATGAAAAGAACTTCCTAGCATTCAAATGAAGTCACATTCACGGAAAATGTAACTAGTCACATCAGCATTTAATTAGAGCGCATTTTTTATTTAAAATGCGGGGGTTAATTTCGACATTAAAATGGTAAGGGGCATTTTATTTCTATTACATAAGTGTGTCTAAAAGCTATCTTATATTTACTGAGCTGAAAACACTAATATAAGAAAAGTGCAGCAGGTGTAATCTTTTTGTATATCAGACATGCTAAAATTTTAAGAAGCTCTGTTGACAGGTTCAACAGAAAATTTAAAGAAATAAAATACATTTTTATTACAACCATCCCAAAGAGTATGAAAGAGTGAAAAGAATATTCTTTCTTTTAGCTTCCCCAATAGAAGAAAAACACGGAATGAAATGTTACAAGAAACACAGAAAATTGTTAAAAATTAATTTTAACAAAAAAATATTGTTGCTACTTAGACATAAATTTTTAAAAAATGTTTTAATTAAACAAAGATTGCACGAAACTAATATAATTAAAAATAATGATGTCGTTAATAAGATAATAATTTTAACAAATTAATGCTTAACTCTCCAAATGTAAATAATAAAATAGGAATACCTTATTTTAATTGCATAAGATACAGCAGTGCAGGGTTATCTTAAAATGGACCAGGTACCTTAAAATAACTGAAAATACCGCACTTTAAGTTTTGTATTTAGAATTATTTCTGGAATTTGGACTGAATTATCTGGAAATTTCTTAAAGATAAGTGAAACATTTTGTAAGACATGAAATTTTTCTAACGCGCACATTATCAAATGCCAAACCACTTCGATTGCTTTATTTTACATTTTAAAAGTGAATTGCCAAATTTTACATTATGAAGTAAAACAAAACACTTTTATTACTTATTGTTGGTAATTGTCTTATTAGGAATGGTAACCGCTTTCGCTATATCGTAAACACGATTTCAAAAATAGCTTTGAAATTAGTTGCTAAATTGATTGGTGAAATATAAATTAACGACTCTCTCTATATATTTACTAGAAAATCTTAAATTTCAACAAGGCGAAATTTATAGTTGCTTTTCAAAATAAGGATGGGTTTAATGTAAAAAAAAATAATGATTTAACAGTTTATAAAGTTGCTTTTGAACTCATTTTTATTTCATTTATTTTTCTAGATAATTTGCTTGTTCCATATATATATATATATTAGCATTTTTATTTTGTAAATGGTCTGCAAATAATTTTGGACATAAAAAAGTCTTTTATGAGAAAAATGAAAAATATTTCCCTATTACATAAAATAATAAAATATTTATTAAAATAATGAAAAATCTTAAAATTTTTTTCAGTCATATTAAATTAAAACCATTATTAATGATTAAAACGATAAAATTTTGCTAAATTTTTACTCACCCGTCTGTATATGTTCAATCATTGATAAGAAAATTAACTGGTTTGTTACAAGCATATGAAAGGTGGGTTCGCACGAGTCTTACTATTGCCCGCAATCGTTGCCTCTCTCCTTTTGTCCTGGCATTGTCTTCGTGTGAACATTTGAGACAACGTGGACAACGTTTGTCCCGACGTGACAATTATTTGCCATTGTCCGTTGTGGTCACGTGATTTTCAGGAAACAGGCGTGATCTACTATTGCGATCGATTATTAGCCTCGTGTGAACGCACATTAATTGTAATATTTCTACTTTAATCAGTAAATCCATTTTCCCCAATTTTCTTTTCTTAAACCAATAGGCCACAGTGGTGATAAAGTCTTAGGTGCAGGACCGGATGAAATCAAACCAGATTCGAAACCCGATCCCATCTAAACGGGTTTCATGTATGACAGATTCGTCAGGGCCTAACGAGGGCCCGATTATGTGGTGAAGAAGTCTGGAGAGATAAATATCAGTTGAGGTATCGTCATCTAATCATGGTTCAAAATAGCCACATGTTGAATTCAAACGAGCCGCTATTATGAAATCATGACTTATATAAAATTAAAAGTCAAACTCATTTTATTGATATTAGTTTCAATTTCTTTCTGAGAGATATAATTTTTAAAGAATCAAGAAGAGAAAAGAATCTTAAAAAATATATTGACCACAAAAAGGCCCTAAGTAGCTGCCTATTCTGCCTTACTGAATATCCGCATCTGTTGGTTCTCTTTACTTTATCCGTTCGAAATGGCCTCTTGAATGACGCTTCGATGTATTGGAGAAATTTTATTATTGTCACTACATTCTTTGTCAAATACAAAATATGTTCTCAGTAAACAAATCATTCAACATGAGCTTGCAATTTTATTAACACTTCCAATATATCAACATTATATTGGAAGTGTTCAACAACAAAAGGGGAATAACTGCCCCTGTAGCCTCTCTGAATAGATTATGCATCAATTATTTACTTAGCCTTTTTCTCTTCAAAATACATATATTTTAAACAAAAAATGGAAGTTATAATAAATGAGCTACCTTCTATGACTACCTTCTAGCCTTACGAACTCACCAAAATGACGTCAGAGTTATGTGCTTATTTTTCATATCAGTCAGTAAAAAGAATTAAGAATGTTTTGTTTTAAAAAAATAAAATTTTTAAATTAAGAGTAATTATACTATAATTACTTTTATGCACTTATCTAGTTAATTTAAATGGCTAACTTGATTTGGTTAACACTTTAAAAAAAAAAACTCAATGAAGGAAGAAACACAAAGAAAACACTGAAGAGATTAGAGTATGATAAAACAAAACTCAGCATAAGGGAAGACGTTAGCCTCTCAACTCTCCTGCGTGAAAAAGCCAATGTGCGATCGAATTCGAACATTCTAGTGAAATAGGGTGCTTTCCTCGTGTTGGTAATATTCCGTGAAAACACAGTGATATTTTTCAGTTTTGGTCGTGTGGTTGTCTTTGTTTGTACTCAGTTAAAACATTTTAGGAATCATGAGTGATAAAGAAAAGGTAACCGAATAATGTGATTTATTTTTAATGTCGATTTTGTATCATGTATAATAATTTGCAGTAATCATCTTTGAAAAGGATAACAGTGTAAGATAATAATCGTCTATTCCCAAAACTTCCCCTATCATGTTGACTTAGCGGTTTGTCAGACATTTTTAAATACTTTTAAGTTTCTTTTAGAAATAATTAATAATAATACATTGCGCATACTTCTTTACACGCATTAATGATCTGCATTTTTGAATAATTGAACAAAATGTATTATAGTGTCACTAAGAGATTCTAATGCTTTACAAATGATTTAATTTTGAATAAAAATAATCAAACACAAAGGTTATATTCGCTTCAGAAATAAAATATTTTAAATTTTTTTCGCAATTACTGAAGATTTGTGTAAAAGCATTTAAAATACTTGCTTCAAATGACAATTCTAACTGTTATGAAATATTTTGAAAGATCGAAGTTATTGATGTTGTCAACCGCAATATTTTTTCATTTACTGACTATATATTCTTCTTTGTGATATATTAATAACCTGATTCTTTCGCCTTTCTGACTATTAATATATTAAGGAGAGATTTTAAAGGAGCTGGATAGACTTCACGATTTTTTTCTTTTTTTGCTTCATTAGTTTAAACTCTTTTTGAAACATGACTATGGAAACAACTTTAATAGGGGAAATTGAAATGTTGACTTAATTCACTAAAAATTTGTTCCTAACATAAGAATATATTTGATAAAGTAGTATGAATTTCTTACACAATTAATCTATTTAAAATATTCTGAAAGGCCTGCAAAATAGAATGTTCAAATTAGTTATTTAAACAATGCTGTATGTAACTTAATGTTAGAGAAGGGATCAAACTTTTATAAAGTTTCATTATTCTTCTAAAATACATAGAAAAATATTTATCATCACATTCAGTGTTATAATTCTTAGAAATAACAGTTTATACCATTGTAAACTATCCAGTTGTTCCAGTAATATGTAAAATATTTATGGTAAAAATAAGTGGATAATTATAAATGTTATAAAAAGTTATATCTTTCTGTATTTGTTACATTTATCAAAACTGATATTTTCTCATTTTATTTGCCTGAATTTAAATGTAGGAATTTTTTTTTCCTAAATTTTTTTGATTTTCCACTTAGACATTCACCATTCAAAAATTTCAATTTGTAAAACTGATTTCAATTTTCTTTGTGTCATATTAATAGTTCATTTTTCTTAATTGTTTGATTTTCATTTGATTGTTTTATTACCAGGCAACCTTACTTAAAGATCAAGGAAATGCTGCTTTGAATGCTGGAAAGTTTGATGAAGCCATACGTTTCTATAGTGAGGCTATCAAGGTAGATCCAAGTAACCATGTTTTATATAGCAATAGAAGTGCTGCATACTGTAAAGCTGCAAAATATGAAGATGCCTTAAAAGATGCTGAAAAAACTATTGAACTGAAACCTGACTTTGTTAAGGTATTGTAATTTTAAATATATTATAAAACTTTCCCTCAAAATTTTACTTGTATATTTTGTGTAATAAAGAAGGTGAACCAAATAATTGTTTTAAAATTTTTACTAATATTAATTTATTTATGAAAAATTAATTTTTTAAAAATTTTATGACGAGTAGATGAATTATAAAGAAATAATTTGATTGTTTATAACTTAGAAGTTATGCTGGTTTGTCATAACAAAACATTTTTCTTATTTTATAGTTATTCTCCTGTCAATCAATATTTTTTTCAGTAGGATTGTTTTTTTTTCAATATATTTTCTAATGATCAATATGAACTTTATTAGATGAATTTTTTGAAATAAAATAGGCAGTTACCATAATATTTTATTTGCAAATAATATTCTACATACTAAAAAAATATGATTATTCTGTAATTTTTTCATATCAAAATAGTTTAAAAAGTACCTTTCTATTAGCCAGGTGCAGCATAAAATTGCCAAATAATGTAGAAGTTCACATAATTTCTTATAACCATTTCTTACAACACTTGGTGACTTGACTCACATTTGGCTCATATTGGCAACATTTGTACAAAAAAAAAAAGAAGAAAAAGAAAGAAAGAAAGAAAAAGTACAAAAAAAAAAAATGAAAGGTTATGATCATATTTGTGAGCAGTTATAAAATGTCCATGAATAATGTGATTGAATATTGAGAATAAAATTGTTATTACAATTATATTTACTTTAGAATATATTTTTTAAATAAAAAAAGCTATACACACACACTTATATAAAGTCTTCAAAGAAACTTAAAGATGAAAAACTACAATTGTAAAACCAAACATTTGGTATGACGTGTTGCAGCTGACCTTAACATTTTCAGTGAACCTAATCTTGCAATTCATATGAAATTACATTTTAATGATTTCATTTATGTTATATGTATAACTATTATTATTATAATCTGTTAATATTTTTAAAAATGATATATTTAATAGAAAAGAATGAAATCTCTTCATAGTATTATAATTATTAACTGGCATGTACCCGGCGCATTGCTGCCGCTGAAGAAATAATCTTGGAAATATTGTTTGGAATTTGAAATAGTTACCTTGTTTAATTAAGAATAGTAGGAAGAATATTTTTTTTTTGTTGGCAATGTATGCATTAATTGAAATTGAAGGATATATAAAGGAGAAGCATAAGTAGTATATATTCTATTTTTATTTTATTTTACTTTACAAACAAATATTCATTTTCATGTATTAGACTTGTTTATTCTTTTAGAATTGATTCTTGGTGTTCTTTGAGAATGGTAATAAAAGAAACCATTATATCACGTGATTCGTTTGATATTCATTCAGAATTCTGAAGTTTAATGTTGGAAAATTTGATTAAAATATTATCTTTTAAAATTGATTAAAAATATAAAATATATTTGTTTTTAAATATTTGATATAGTTAAAAAGAAATTTTTTTGAAAAATGCTAAAATTTTATTAAAACATTAATTAAAATTTCAAACCTATAAGATGGGTTCCCCTAAATCTTCCTCGCACATTCTCTAATAAAACTTACCTCAGAGAAAGACATTGCATTTAAATACAATAACTATATTTTATAGCAATAATATTAATGTCTAGCTTGAATTTAGTATCTTTACTGAATCTTTGCATCTCCTTATCGAGTTATTTGTTGGTTAATTCATGGTTAATAGATGCAGTAAATAAATCTGAAAATATTTTTTATACTTTAGATGATTGTACTATGCCTATAACCTTCACGTAATATGTTGTCCAAGTTTTATTGGAATCGAACAGTATGGGTGGGCATAATGAACATACAAACATTCCTTTTTATTTGTATAGATACTATACTCATGAAAATAGTTGGATATTGTTGATGAAAATTAAAGCTAAGATAAAAAGGAAACTAAACAATCTGTTGATAATATTAAATTGGAATATTTTCAATCTTGTCAGCTCTGACTAGTGAATTATTTTATTTCAGGAGACTTAATAAGCTGCTAGTTTAAAGCAAATATCTAATGGCAATTTCCCTTCATAATTGTAATTCTCTATAAATGTGGAAAAGGGATTTTCTGATTCTTTATTATTTTTAATATTACTCTTTTCATCTATATCATAATCACTTTAATTCATATTTTTACCTGTTTCTCAATTGGGTATCTTGCTATCAGCTATTTCTAACTAATTGAAATTCAGTGCGATCTCATTATGTATGCCAAGAATTTTACAAAATGCATTCAGAATAGTTTCTCTCGTACCTGCTGTTGTAATCAGCTAAATATATTTTCTTATTCTTCCAATCATATGCACTTTTAAAAATACTATTTTTATACTTATAAAACTATCAAACCCATATGTACAGAGTTTTATGTCTGTACTTGAAAGACCAAATGTCATATAACTTAACCATTGTGAAAACTGGTATTTTGTACTCTCTGGCTTCAAGGATGAAAATATTTTGTTTTCACATGGAATTTTATGTTTTCATCATAATTATATAGTTTTAAAGTGATTTTTTAAAAAAATTTATTTTGAATAAATGTATTAGTTTGCTATTGTAAGAAAAATTATTGTGGGATCTTTTACATTCAACCCATAAGAATTTTAAACTTCAGTCAAAATTAATGACTATAATGGATCTAATTTTTTTTAAAAGGTAATTTTATATGAGCATTTGCCATATTTATTTAGAAATTTCTCCTCACTCCTAGAATCTGACTATGTATAATTATGGGAGATGGTTATACAACATTATGGGAGAAGCATTTTAGTATTAGTTTGATATTGGTAGAAAAAATTATGTTGTATTAAAGCTTTCTTATTCAGTCTATAAAAATTTTAACTTCAGTCTAAATTTCTATAATCTTATTTTTTTTTTAAAATTATATGAGAATTTGCCATATCTATATAGAAATTTCTCCCCATAGAATCTAGCTGCGTATTATCAGACTACAGTATGACGGTGGGGAGAAATTCCCAAATTGTGGGAGAAAACAAAAAACATGGAGTTTTTTTAAAGATTAAATTCGAACTTATAAGATTTTAATTTAAATTCTTTACTGATCAAGGAATTTACAAATGTTCTTTTTGGAAACTTTTTTTTTTTGAGAAAATTTCATTAAATGATTCCAAATCATAATTAAGATTATATTTCATACGCTTGTTCTATTAATTGAATATTTAAATATATAAAAAGATATTATCTATTTAATATTTCCCCCCTCATAAATGCTCGTCATCAAGTCCAAATTTAAATAGTGTCATAATAATAATTATTTGATTCATGGTTAAAATTTTAGGATGTGTAAACTAATTTATGTGCAGTTATTTCTATCTAAAGGATTGTAAAAGCTTTGAATAGTGCAGTAAATCCTTAGTTCTAAGGAATATATGCATTAAATTTTATTTGAATCATATCAGAATGATGTAGAATTATATAAAGTTTAAATATATATTCAGACAAATGTATTTTTAATTATATGTATGTATATGTATATAATATTCTAAATGGTAATTTGTTTCTTATAGGGATATTCTAGGAAAGGAGCTGCTTTAGCTTATTTAAAAAAATATCCTGAAGCTCTTTCTGCCTATAATGAAGGATTGAAACAAGATCCTAATAATGAACAACTTAAAGAAGGAATTAGGGAAGTTAAAGCTCAAGCAAGTGAAAGTAAGTTGAAATTTTTATTACTTTATTAATGCTAAGGAAATAATTGTATTATGCATTAATAAATAAGTTATGCTAGGATTTAAGGTTGATATGCTAATATGAAAAACCCGAAAAAGTTTAGTTAATTGCTTATTTTCTGTTTTATGAATGATTAAGAAAGTCAGGTTTTTCACTAATAGATATTTAAAATATTCACAATTTCTTTCTTGCACAATGCATACATAATATTTTATTTTTCCCTGATATATTTGTATAATAACATGTTGGGTATTCTTCTCATGGTAAGATATAATTAAATTCTGTGAGTATAGATTTCTTTTGTTAGAGACTACTATTTCTTTATAAGAAAACATTGTTATTAAATCATAAAACTTGATTATCTCTAAGCATTTAAAAAAAGTTTATATTAAGGAGATTAAGGAGTTTTTTTAAGGAGTATTTCACCAATTTTTTTCTAAATCTTATTTTTCATCAAGCAGTACAATACATTAAAAATAGATGCAGAATAAAAGTAACTAATTAAGATTAGTATAACTTGGCTCTATTAAAAATAAGTTGCAATATATTGATAGATGTGAGTAGATATTATTTCATCAGTTTATTAGTAAAATGTGATTTACTTTTCCATCAGCAAAAATCCCCAAATAACTATTAGTCCGGAAATGTGGAAAAATCGCCAAAAAATCCCAATTTTACTTTTAATTATAAACATTCAGAAAATTGAATGACTTTGGGGTAGTGCCAAGTGGAGAAATAAAAAACATTGGGGAAATTCTTGCCATCATTTGAAGTAGTACCTCACTGAATTGATGTGGTGAAAAGGAGTAAATTATCCAGTCAAGCAAATTCTCAAGGAAATCGCCATATTCTGGAAAAAACTTTTTTATTAACCATTAATATTTGTTTGTAGTTGAATGTTTTCGATTATTTTTCACTGACTTTTGTTATTCACTTCATATGACGACTTGGCTTGTTTTTGTACATATTGGGGACAAAAAAAGTACCAGTGATTCTGTAAGGCTATATTAATTTGTTTGAAAAAGTTTTTTTAAGATGGTTGCTTGGCGTTTAGTAATGGGAAAATTACTAAACTCTAAAATACTATTGTTGTATACTGCTCTTTTTGTTAGAAAATAACAAACATAATAGTATGGGAAAACAAGCACTTATTAGTCATGGGGAAACAAAATTGTATTTAATTAAAAAAAAAGTCATAATTAACATTAGATTCAAAGGAATGAAGGAAAAAGTGATATGCCTGGTCTAAAAGTATCAACTTTTATTCTCCAAAAATAAATTGATTTCAAGCTTCTTTAGTTCTAAGAACAATCTTTCAAATTTGAATTTTTATGGGCATTAAAATTTGTTGCATCACATTTGCCCTTTAATGTTTTCAATGATATATCTGAAATGTTATCGCATATGTGTATATCATATCATATTTACTAAGGAAAACACTTGCTTATATCATACCTTATTTGATATGGATTAACTCCAATAGAAAATATCAAAATTCTTTTAATATGCTATTGATAATAATAAATTGTTCCTCTTCCCCACCTTTAATTATGCTCTTTAAAATCATATTGCATTTTAATTAGTACATGACTGCTATTTTTGCATTTCCTCATACGAATATACATGCTGAGAAAACATAGGTTTTGTTTTTCCAGATTTGAGCAGGAAGCTTGTATTCATTTTATCTTTAAAAATTTGGTAATTTTAATCAAAGTGATATATTTATCATGATGATTATTTAAATTTAAAAATGTATTACTTTTCTTTTTAGTGGCAAATAATTCAGGATTTCCTAATCCATTTAAAGGACCTGAAGTATTAGAAAAATTAAGGAATGATCCAAGAACTAGAGACTTTTTCAATGATCCATCATATATTAAACTATTGACTGATCTACAGTCGAATCCTACATTAATGGTGTAAGTATGATTTTTATATTCTTGTGCCAGAAAGTAATATTTGTTATTGAAGGATTATTTAATTCTTGTATGAGAATGGCATTTTATGCATAGTATTTTTTCCCTTGTGAAATCAAAGTGTTAATTACATTTTCTAGTTATCATTTATTAATGGCCATCCTGTTATAAATATTAGGAGATATATTTGCATTGGGTTGTCATTCTACTAGGAATGGTCAAAGAATTTTTGGAAACTGGAAGAAAATGGGGAAATTTATTATAAAAAGGAAATTTTATTTTGATAGTTATCGTATTCAGTTTGCCAATTTTCAAGTAATAAAAATACCTTTTGCAACTGTTGAAAACTTGTCATTTATCAGCAAGCAGAAGTAGGCCATCTGAATTTTCATGTGTAAGTAAGACAAAAGATGTTTACATTTAAATTTTAGCTATATAGGATCATCTGTACCATATTTGAGAAATTCCTTCAAATATAAAGCACAGATATCATAAATCTAGTTGGCGAAAATTTGTCTTCATATTCTGCTCATTTTCTGATGAGTTTGGTACTTGTCTTATTATTAGATTCTATATGCTTATCATTACATTGTTTTATTTTTTTTCTCCTTTACCACAATTTTTTGTATAGGTTGATATTTTTGTGGCTATCTAATATCATTTTTAAATTCACATTTTTTCTGTTTAATATTTGCATTTGTAATAGAACTAATTTATGAACCATAATATCTTAAATTATTCCATTACTAAGTTAATGCAAATGTCAATATAACCAATAACAAAGTTAGTTGGCAATAATGACATTTGAAACTGTATTGGATGGGAGAAAATTACCATATTTGAGTGCATATATTATATTTATACTTTTTAAAAGCTTTTTCTCACCTTTTTAAAAATAAAAATATTTGTAGAAAACAACCTATTAATAACATTAGCTGATGCATGTGAAGGATGAATGCAATTAACAATACAGTCTTATTATTTCAATAAATATAAAAATAATTGGTCAAATTTTACATAAACTAGCTTTGAAATTCCATTCAAATTCCAAGAAAACTATAAAATACCACAATTGATGTATCCATAGAGCTTTAAAAAAATAATTGGTGTAACATTGTTTTTTGTGCTCCAATATTTGTTCAAAAGCTGTAAATGTAAGAAGTATAACCTGTCAACCTCTATTTTGCCTCATTTAGAGTTAAATAAACTTTTTAATAATGTAAATAATTTTTCTAAATGCTAAGAAATATGTGTTAAATTTTGTTGGGATCTATTTAAGGATGTACAATTGCATACAGTTCAAATAATTTTATGTATATAGATAAGTATTCGAACTGAATTTTCACTTTTCATAGACATTATTGTTGAATTATGAAATATTTAATTTTATTGCTAATGCTATTTTGTCTTTGATAGTTTTTTCCCTCCAGGTTTTGTTAATATTAATAATGGCTCTAAATATAAATATTAGTGTGTTTAGGATTGTTATCCTGATTCAAAAGAAAGTTGTTTACAATTCTTAATTTTTTCAATGAATAATTGTGAATTGTCTTCTAAAATATTAAAATAAAGAATATAATTCATTATTACATATTTAAAAACTTTATTATCTTGTTCTGATGTTGACATGTACCTTGTAAGACATGATTTCAATGCATTTAAGGTTGATTCATCATTGATTTTGTTCAAGATTTATTTATTTTGTAAAAAATATAATTTGGGTCGAGTGTTCATACTGTCCAGCTAATCTGAACTATTATCTAAACATTTCAATTGAAATTGAAGTGGAAAACATTTTTGTGAGCCACACAGAAATCTTTACAGTTGTTGAGTCTTAGAAAATATAACTGTTAATTTCATATTACATTGTATTAGCTTTGGTGGATGACTTATTATTTTTTCAATTTGATTACTTTTTAGGTTATTTTATAACATACTGCACATTCAAATTGAATAATTTTACTAACTTAGTTATATACTCTATTGAGAAACCACTGTTATGTTTAAAACGTATCACTTCTTGTGAATGTTGCTTTTTGTTTTTCTTAATGACTACAAATCACTTAAAAATAAGAAATAGAAAATATATTACTAAACAGGCAAAGATTAAAACAATTTTTAGAGTATCATCAAATTGTTAAAATGAATAAAATCATAAAGTTATTATAATTTACTTTAATTTTTTGAAAATCTGTGAATAGTGTTGTGACATGCCTTATCTCAACTTTCTTGCATTTTCATTTTTGTTAATAAAATAAATTTTGTTCGCTTCCCCTTTAAGATGTGAAATAATCACATGAAGTTGGTTCGGTAAGATATTTAAATCTTTACTTAAATTAATTTCCATGCTACAGCAATTTTTTTTCACACCTTAAAGTGTACAACACTTTTAGAAGCCACTGAATATTATTTAGTATAGTTCCAAAAAATGTGGTGTCCTTTAATTAATATTTTCTATCTGAAATCTAAGAAGTGTAAATGCCCTTTTTTCTTACTTTTCTTTTTTATAGTTTTGAATTTTATTTATTCTACACTCGTTTCATTTCAGCTGGGCAAAACTTCTTATATACTGTACAATAAATAAAGGGAAGAAATCTGAGCATTTTAGATGCATCTTAAAAAAAGCCCCCCCCCCCCTGCTTTAAACCAGAGAATAATATCAGTTGCATGACCTTTTCTGTAATTTTAAGATCTTTAGTTTTGACTCAAAGATTGAAAATCGAATGTACTTTTTAGACATAGAGCATCAATAGCTGATTACTCAAACTTTAAAAAGAAGTTGTGATTTTGATTTGTATGTTTTTTTTATTATTATTTCAGGGAAAAGCTGAAAGATCCTAGGGTTATGACTACTTTGAGTGTTTTATTAAACATTGATCTTAGCAATGCTAATATGCAAGATGATGATGTAGATATGGAAATGCCTCCTCCTCCCAAATCCGAACCTTCTAAACCAAAAGATGAACCTATGGATATTGAACTAACCCCAGAAAAGAAACAAGTAATGATTTTAAAAACATTTTAGCATTATATATTGAATTAAAAATTGTTGATTTTTCACCTCATTATCGGATGAATTTATGTGTTAAATACCATTATGTTATGCAACACTTTATTAAATATGTTTTGTTTATTTTTACCCTTAATATTGTAATGTAATCTTTTAAAATTTGTTTAAAATTATTAAAGTATTTTAAAGTTGTACTACAAAAATAATCAAAATTTGAATTTCAAATTCAATATCTTTTTTAGTTTATTTGTCATTATCTCCATTATATTTAAGATTTTATTCATTAAGTAATGAACAAAATGAGTAAAGATCAATGAAGTCTTTGGACATTGTTTTATATATTTTCTGAATTTCTTTAAAATAACTTAAAACAGCGAGTATGAAATTTTGTAATTTTTGGGAAGAATGATGGTATGTTTTAGTGATGAAATAAAGAGTAACTGTGTGCCATTATTTAAAATTAAAGTTCAGAACTTTAAACAAAACTTGTATGACATATATGATGAAAAAAATCTTAGCACTGTTTCATAAATCATCATTTATTAAAGATAAACATGTAAATATTTGTATGTTTTAATGTTATTCAGGTAGATAATTTAGCTAGAGAGGGAGATTGTTAGAGCTTATTTTGCACATATGTGTAATAGGTGGTGGGGATGTGAACTTCTGGGATTTAAAACTTAGTCAATTTTTTTAAAATTTCCATTGCATGAGTCATGCAATTTATTTTCTGAATGTTATCATATTTTTAAAACAGCTCTTGATATATTTTAATAGTTGTCATTTAAATATGTTGTTGCTTTAAAAAAATTTCAAGCATTTTTTGTTTAATCAGATATCTAATTGTACAATTTTCGTCTAAAAAGTAAAAGTTTTCTTCTGAAACTAATAAATAAAAAAAAATCTGTTTTATATCTGTATAATTATAAGGCAAATAAAAAGATAAAATACAGTAGAATTTGGAAGATATATGAATTAGATATATTATTTTGTAGTAAATGTATTAGCATTTCCCCAATACTTAATAATAAGCTGCCATTGGAAAAATGATCATTTAACCATTTGTAGTTGCAGTAGGCTTAATGTTAATAATGCCATGGTATTATAGATTGTCACCATCAGAAAGGTTTGTGTGCATAATAAAGAGAACTTGATTTTTTAAAAAAAAGCTGTAATGTCACAATTTTGCAGAATCGTGAAGAAAGGAAAGGACGGGAGTTAGAATTTTATCTACTTTTTAAATATTGCTACATTTACTTGCTTTGTAAATCTTACATTTGATACTTTTTATGATAGCATAAAATTCTTAAATTTTAATTATTAAAAATAAATTAAAATAAGCATTAATTTACTTTAATTTATGAATTTTAGGCAATTGAAGAAAAAGACAAAGGAAATCAGTTCTATAAAGATAGAAAGTTTGAAGAGGCCTTAGAACATTATAATAAAGCTATTGAATTAGATCCCACAGAAATGACTTTCCTTACTAATAAAGCAGGTAATTCTTATTTTAGAACAGGTTTTTCACTTTTGTATCCTTTTTGCCATACACATTTTATAACTCCTTACATTTTAATTTTAGTTATTATTATTTTTTATCATTTTGTTTCTTTTCAGCTGTCTATTTTGAGCAAAAAGATTATGAAACCTGTATTAAAGAATGTGAAAAAGCTGTTGAAGTTGGCAAAGAAAATAGAGCTGATTTCAAGAAGATTGCTAAGTAAGTTTTACTAAATGAATATTTAGGAAAGCTACTGCAAAAAGGTTGTATATTTATATTTAGTCAAACTTTTACTGAAATAAATAGGCAATAAAATAAGAGGATACAAAATATCCTTATAAAAGCATATAGTTAGAAAATAATGTGAAAATTAAACCAAAGTCATAATCAATAATAAATACTTTCATGAAATTCATAATTTATTTTGATGTAGGAATTATTCATATATACGTTAGTACTCAAATAAAAAAAATTAATATGTATTTTAATTTATAATAACTACTATAAAACTTAATATTTTATATCTGTAAAAATAGCATAAAGGCAAATGATTTTTTTTCATTTTCATTTAAGTCCTATTTTATTTTATACACACTTGTATAAAATTTATAATCTTCTGGTAGGGAAAATATTAAGTCTACACATATATATACACAGCTAACATGGAAATCTGGCACTGAGTACCATGGTTATTATCGAAATTGTACTGTATGTCATATTCAAAATTTCACGAAGAGAAGTATCAAATGAATTTCATGAAAACGATATGTGCTAACATGTGGAAAAGTAATTCGTTAACTTATTCATTTTCATGTTGAATTTGTTATAATGTAATTTTAATGGGCTATTTCTGGGCTCCAAGGCAGTTAAATTGTTAAGGGACTAAATGGCATTTAATGAATTGAAAATCTCTTCATTGCCTGTAGTGTGTTTAAGTGAAATAAGGGTGACTGTAATGTGCTTCAAGCTTTCTTCTACATTTTAAAACTTTTAAATGTTAAAAATGCTTTGTTAATGTTTTACTTGTTAGTTTTTATTTTTGTTCCAATTCGCTGAAAAAAGGAAGATTACAGGAAAGGCATTTTTCATGGATAGGAGAGGACATCAAAAGGGTTAATAAAAGCATTGAAAGAAATTACTACATATAAATTACGTAAAAAATTTAATGTATTTATTTTATTTTCTCCTCTTTCCCATGTGCTGCTTGATTATAAATTAGTATAAATGATTAATTCGTAAGACTTGACTTGTTGTAACAGAAGGCATTGGAATTTTATTTGATAAAATGCTTTTTATAATTTTTTTTTCCCTCCTCAAACTTATTGCTGGTAAAAATTGTAATATCTTATGATTAGGAATGAAAATTATTCGTATAAAATCTATAATTATTCTAGTTAATATCTTTAAATTTATTACTTTAATAAAAGTAAGTTTTTTGCATTTTTACAATTATCTGGAGTAGTTTTCATGTAATTCTGCCTCTGCTTGAATAAAAAACTTTTAGTGTATTAAAGAACTAACTAAAATGCAAATTAGATAACATTTAATTTTTTTGACAAGGATTGCTAATTGCTTTAAAACTTTTGAGATGAAACAAAATTAAGAAAACAAAGAAATGTTTTCCATTACAGTCAGCAAGGAAAGTTATTTTATGAATTTTTCATTGTAATTTCTTTTTGCAGTCAGCCTGCAAAACATGAGGTTAAATGATACCATGTCACTTGATAATATTTTTCTCCTTCCTAGTGCCTCAATTCTTGGCTGTTTTACCATTTTGTTATAATGTTTCATACAAAATCATAAATATTTATGCAAAATATATTGGAAGTTTTGAATAGGTGACCTGATGAAGTTAAAATTGTACTAAGTTTGAAATTTGAGCTGATATTTTAGGAAATTGGTTTCTTTATCATAATTCAAGAATAATTGGTTATAAAGACATGATAAAAGTAAAATAAACAATAGGATGCCTAATTGCTAATTGGAATTGTTTTCATAATTATCTCAACTATTTTAATATTTTGTTCAGTTATGATTGATGCTCTTGCAATTTGATTTAGTTGAATTATAAGTGTCGAAATACAATTAAATTTTTCTTCCTCTTTGACACCTAAGTGTAATTAAGTGATTTAATCATATTTTGCTTAAAAAAATTTTGTTGTTGGATTTTGTTATATGTTTGTCGCAGAATGCTCGAATTTTGTTGGGTTAATGAACAATAAACCATTCATCATTGTTGTGAAAGTTGATTATATAAAAAAAATATTCAGAATAAAGTGTCAAAAATTATATGCACAGATAACATTTTTGTTTGTTATATGAATAATTGTTTCTTTATTTGGCATTTTTGCTCCTATCATTTTATTAGGCTAATTTTACTTGATTTAAATTTGATTGTATTATATTTTTTCCCACCCGAATGAGGTGAATAAAGAAGTTCTTCTTCTTCTGGATCTGTTGACAATACGTGCATAATTATTAATAAAAGAGAATTTTAGAAGGATTTCCAGAACTTTTTTTGTTTTATCCATGTATTAGCCTGAAATGAAGAGGAAGAAATGAAACTCTTGCTATTCTAAATGTAATCTGATTATGGTAGATATTTCAAAGAGCTTTTGATTTGCTTTTATCAAAAATGGCAATCAAAATATTGCGATGATTAGTAAAATCTAAAATTTATTTCACAATGATATTTTTGGTCCATTTTAGTGGATAGTTCATGTTAACACAGTGATGATTGGTGATAAATGCCTCTTTTTCCAGTTATATGTTTCATAATTTATGAAATTACAAATTATGTAACTGAATGTTCCTAACTTTATTTACTTAAATTATCGATATCACTATTTTTATATTTTCACAGGAATAAGTTTTATACACTACTTGAAAACTGCTAAGGAAGAAGAACATTTTCCAATATGTTCATCCGCAGCTGGTGAGGTTCACTTGAAACCACCTGCCTGTAATTTATCAATTGTCATATATACAAATATGATTTGCTTGACAAAATTGATTTCTTTGTTCGCATGCACCTAGCTTTTTGCCCTTGCAATCTGTGTCAAACTTATATGTTTGTATGGAACAACTTTCGAGAGGGAAAAATGCTTTGTAATTTGTGGGTTTTATTAATATTAGATGTGTTTAGTTTTTTGGATCTGTTGATTATGAAATCAAAAACAACTGTAACATAAGGAATATTCATATTATAGAAATATTTCTTTATGAAAGTATGGTCCAAATAGTTATTGTAGGGAAAAAAATCAATAAACTAGTTAAATTATTATATAATTTTTTTTAAATATTTTAGTGAATATTGTCTTTTACACATTCAATTAAATTTATTCTCATCAGTCATTTTTTTATTAATTAAAATGTACAAGAAAGAATGTTTTAGATGTTTATCAAAAACCCCTTTCATTTATTCAAAATTAAGAAGTGAAATGTAAACAATTTTTATAGTCTTGGGGGCAACTTGCATATAAGTGTTGAAGAATTTAAGATAAATAATGTTTGACCACCCTATTTTATCAAGCTATAGTCATTACATGCCAATTAGTTTTTTAAAAACATTTTTTGAAACAAATTCTCATATTACAGTAATTTATTGGCTATCAAAAATTATAAATTAGAAGTTTTTTAATGTTTTATTGTGAAACTATACTGTATTTGTGGTAACAGATTGCCTTTTTTTAAAAATATTATAAGTTTTCATACTTGTGTAGTGTAAAATAAATTTTAAGGCCTTTTTTGTGTGTGTATGTGTATTTTAAAAAATATGAATCACTATTGGCTACTACTCATTTTAATTAAAAAAATAATTACTATAAATTAGTAAATTTTAGTTGTAAATTTTTTTAAACACTTGAAAATTCTTAATGTTTTATTTTTAGTAAGTTGTATGGTTTCTATAAGTTTTTATTCATCACTCTTTACTAATCACAATTATTTATTATTATGTTTTTGAAGAAATTGATAATTTTTCATTCATTGCTATATTGAATTAAATCTTTTCAAAAGAAAATTTTGTAGATAAAAAACTTTCTTTTTATTTACTTGACTATGTTCCTTGATCCAGATTAAAATTATTAGATTTTTCTTACGAGAACTGATCCATAAGTTATTGGTAATTTAACGATAAATTAGATTTCATTTCCTCAAACTTAGCGTAATTATAGATGTATGCAAAAAAGTATTTTGATTTGTTTTTAAAAATCTTTGTTAATGTTTGATAATTGTCCGTTAATTGAAGTAAACAACTTGTCAAATATTATTTGAAAGATTTTGCAACATAGGTGCATGTTTTCAGAGATTCCAATCATCAATGTGTTGACTGTTTATTTGAAACCAGTAACAAAATTTTTAAAAAATGAACTTTGAAACAACATAGGAATTTTAGAAGATGATGTATTTTAAATTATTGTAATTATATTGCATGAAACCATAGTGATTTGTTTGTAAATTTGTTGAAATTATAATTGCTACTAAGTATTCAGTTTCACAATTATTAATTTGTAGCCTAAGCTTTTTTGAGATTACTTTTTTTTTGATATTGACTTATTGCACAATTTCAGGGCTTACTCAAGGATGGCTTCAGCATACATGAAACAGAAAGATTATGAAAAAGCTAAAACTTATTACCAAAAGTCGTTAACTGAGCATAGAACTCGCGATACCATTAATAAACTTGCTGAGGTAAGTTAATATTTTTCGGTTCCTGTTATATTATTTCAAGCCATAATGGAAACTTTTTTTTGAGGGGGAGGGGATAACATATTAACCTTAGATCACAGGAACCAAATTCTGAAAAATTTCTCTGCAAGTCCTAAATGAGAACCCTAAATTTCTTCCCCTTCTTTTAGCTGTATGTGTTGAAAGTGACCCCTTCATTTTTAACCATCCATAGTGTTAATGATTATCTTTCCCCGCTGTAGGAAATAGTCTGTTATCAGTTTAGTATTTGTCAGATATGGTTTTGTGTCACAATATTATTTCATTTTCTCCCTAAATTGGCAGTTCATGAATTTTATAGGAGACGTTATCAAATTAAATATTAAAAGGCTGGCTGAATTAAATTAAATTTTCTGTTTTTTCTGGCTAATTAAACAAAATATTTATTAATAATTTATATGTGATAATACAATTATAAACTTCTAGTGTTATTATTTTGGTGTGTGAAACGTAATTGAAATTTATTTAATGTCGAGTTATTGCTGAAACTATCACTTCGTTTTTAAATTTCAACATTGTAAAGTGGATTTTATTTTTATATTCCTAATTAATCAATTTTTTTATACACTCATATACAATATTTTAACACTTATTTCCTTTCTATTAAGACTTTCTCTGTTTAAAAATTCTCACCCTCCCCTCTCTTTTTTAATATCACACTATTTTGCTATTTCATAGACTTGAAAACATAATTGAATATTTCATTATCAAATATATTATGTACAAAATCAATTATAGTTTTTATTAAACGTGTTAAGCAGCTTTTGTGATATAAATAAATAGTAGCTTCTTCACTATGTTTTTATTACATATTATGCATATTGAAAATTAAATTTTTTGATGAAAATTGATTAGTTAAAACATGTATATTTTTTTTTCCTTTCAAAAAATACATTTAGAATTTAACATGATGGGTAATTAAATTTAAAAAAATATTTTTCTATCTAAAAACTTCTTAAAATGGAAATAGTTATTAATTTTTTAAAAATAGAATTCAAAGTAAAATTTATTTAGTTCATTTTGAATTTGATATGCAGGCATATTGATTATTACTTGTATGTTAATTCATGGAAATAAATCAATGCAATCGGTATGTTATTCTTAAACTACTACTTTTCAGCATATTATTATAGTTGTAACATATTATGTTGAACAGTAAATTGCCTTAATTTTTAAAGGTTTTTAGCTCTTTTTTCTGCAAATATCATGTAGCTTCAACCTGCATGAATTTTTTTTGCATAGGTCGGCATTCACCATTAAAGATTACTATTAGAAAGGGAACAGTCATCCTACAAAATTACAGAATTCTTAAAAAGAGCAGTTCAGTTCCATCTATTATAATTCATGAATGAAATTATGCTTACTCATTTTACATATTTTAGGATTGCTTAGTTTAAGAATAAAAGTAGTCAAAACTTGCCGGGATTAATGACTATGAAAACTTGCCAGGATTAACACTAATTTTTATTTTCTATTGGTTGAGGTCTACAAACCCTATAGGGTATGACACACTAGTGGAATGATTCTGTGTATCAGTATTTCTGGAAGGTTAATTCAGGGGGGTAAGGAACTCCCGATGTGTCACTTGTATAACTGTTTTATCAGAACATATATAAAGATTTAAAAAATAATAATCTGGAATAGCAGTAGTACTGTTCATAAACTAAAAATTCTATATTTTTGCTATTGGTGAAATTCTGCATTAATCTTTTATTGCTTATAATCCTGTCAATAGAACATTAATATTTCAATTTTGTTACATTTCAGTAACATCAAAGCCAGTCACATTTCATTGCTTCTAATCAAATTTTATATTGATTTATATAACTTTGAAATCTAAGCATTGTCATTAAATTTTTTTCTCTTGTTTTATTTCTTTTCAAGGCAATGCTAGGAATTTAAAAATGAATATTTTATTGTATTTAAAATTTTTACAAACATTCTTTAAAGCTTTACACCTCAAATTCAGTTTTGGGTTTACTTTTTTATTTTTTGATATTTACTGATATTTTAAATTTAGTAATCATTAGGTAAGTTTTTTTATGTGTGATTTTTTATAATGAGGAAAATAAGTCGTATTTGAATTTCAATTATGCTAGACTTAAAAAGCCTAATTTTGTGGTGATGAGAGGGAAAAAAAGCAAAATAATGAAAATTCTATTATTATAACTGTTGTGATTAAATTGGAGATTGTGAATTTATTACTTTATATATATTGGATATGGAACTTTGATACATATTTGAGTACTTTTGAAAGTTTTCTTTTAATTACTCTGTAGGTCTTTTCCCCCCATTTTTGCTCATCTCTTTTATATAGTAGTCTACGAGAGAATACTTATGCTCATTCAATATTGAAATCTAGTCCTAAATGGTGCTATCCACTTCCCATATTCATAAAATATCATTAGTAATTCCTTTATGTAGCTCCAGCACATTTACAAATGGATTCTATCATATTATGAATTTTTGTTGGAAACATTAATCTGTATTAGAAATTTGAGTTTTGTAACTCTTTAGTTCCCATGAATCAAAATTTGTAGCAGATTTTGAAAAATAATATGAATTCAGATTATAAATTTAAATTCTGAGAAAGATATATGAAAAATTGAAATGGAAGATTTTTATAAATTTCAAAAATATTGAGTAGAATAGAATGGATTTTTATTGAAGTTGGTTAAATTTGTTTTTGAAAAATATTAAAAAACTTAATTTAAAACTAGAATATTTTAAATTTTCTAATTTTTTTTTCTTTACAAAATACAATGCTCATGGATATTTAAATATTTACATACAATTAGTTATCTAACACACCAACTGAATCTATGAAATTAGGGAAAGTGTAAATGCATTAATTGATGCATTAATAAAGATCATTATTGTTTTTTCTTAATTTCTGAACTAATTAGTGGATTTATGTAGATTCATCAATTTTAATTGATGGATTTATGTATATTAATTTAAGAAATATTTTTTCAAGCTTTTTCTTGTTTTAAAAGTATTTAAATTAAAGAAAAGGAGGAAATGGGTGTGGGTGAAGATATAGTGTCAAATATCTCCAACCACTAGTGTATTTAGATATACTTTTAGATAATTATGTTTGAAATTTTAACTTTTAGGTCGAGAAGATACTTAAAGAAGAAGAAAGGAAAAAATATCTTGATCCAGAAAAAGCCCTGGAAGAAAAAAACAAAGGAAAAGAATGTTTCCAGAAAGGTAAGAAAATCTGATCGTATAATAATTCCTTTAAATATCTATTGTTATATCTAGAATTTAAGAATTGAATTCAATCTGATGAAATATTTTTATTTACATATGATATGCAGGCATATAATATTCTCCATGATTAAATTGTATCATTACATATTCATTTGCTTTTATATGTATTTTTTTAACTAAAATAAAAAATTATTGACCCTTTTTATGATAATACTTTAGTGGATTTATTGTCTATATCTATTTGGATAACTTAATGTTTGAAATTTTTTAATGATTCTAGGTTATTGCATTGGTTTATTTGTAAAGAACTCTCTAAGATATCTTTTGTCAAAAATAAGTATTGAATTATAGGACAAATACTCTTTTACCTCTTGAAACTGTTGTATTTGAATGCAGAGATTTTCTTTATGGATATTGGAAAGAGTCCTTCCTGTCTATAATATTTAAAAATAGTTATTTTTCAAACAGTGGTTAAGCCTGTTTACTAGTCCTGCTCTTACAATTGGATGGGGGAGTGGGAGACTTTCATTATTGTCATTGCAGCTAAATTTTAATTTCTTTATAATGTTTTAAATCGGTAAATCTGATGTAACAGAAAATTAAAATAAATTGTAAATAAATATAACTTTTATCATTTGTAAAAAATATAATTTTCGAAAGCAATCATGGGACATATTAAACAAAAAAAGAAAAAAAAAACTTTTTATCAACCCTCTTATGTTTAAATATCTAATTTTATTTCAATGCAAACCACTGATATGTTTAATTTTGTGCACATTACAACATCAGACATATGTATAATTACTAATAATATTAGATTTCCTCTTTTTTCATTGTTTGTGTGCAGTCTCAATTAACAAACTGTATTAAAAGGATTAATTTGTATGGATTTGATAATTGCAATTTAGGTACAAAAGGAGCAGCTGTTAATGAGAAGTTGAAAATTATATATTTTTCAACCACTTGTACTTCGAACTGCAGTTTTGAAAAGAGAAGTTTCTAATCATTGGGAATGTAGGCAATACTGTATTATTGTTTTAATAAAATTGAAATTCTTGGTCCTCTTATGTACCTTATAGATACTACTTTATTTTGATGTTGCTTGATACTTGCATTAAAAAAAAAATACTGCATATATTTTTAATTGCAGACCAACTATTCTAAAGCAATTTCACAAAGCAATAAAATATTATTTTATATTCAAGGGAATGATTTGTACCAAATTACATTTCCAAGTGCAAAGGGGTGTTAAATGAAATGTTTTTGATGTTTCTGCATTTGATTTCTTTTTAAAATCAAATTACATTTGTTTGTGACTGTTTTACATTTGTTTAGATTTTACAATGCTGATGTAATTCTTCAACCTGTTATAGTTTTGAATTTTATTTTTTTATTTTTTATTTATTTATTATTTATTTATTTATTTATTTATTTATTTTTTGCAATTTTAGATCTTGGTATTCAGGTTGTCATAAATTTGTGATGTTTAAATTTTTTCTTTTCAAATCTGTACTATCTATTAATTTGGCATTATCCTGCTCATAATTAATTACAGGCCTGACTTTTACATTTTGTAATTGATATTAGTATAGTGTGCATATTTTTGCTTCAAATAAAATATTTTATGCCTTTTAATTTCTTAACTTAATAAATATAACCTGTGTTTAATAGAGTTTTAAAATGCTTTATTATATATTTTGTATTTGAAACTTGTGTCAGTTCGTATATTTTTGCTTCAGATATAATATTTTACGTCTTTTGATATCTTAGTCAAATAAATTCTACTAATACATCCTGTATTTAGTAGAATTTCGAAATGTCTTACAAATTGTTTTCTAAATCAAAAAGTTATTAATAAATATGTATTATTAATTTTTTTTAATTTGAATAAAATGAAGCTATAAGTATATAGAATCATTTTTAAAAGCATTCTTTTTTCTCTCCTTATTTTATAAAGTTCAGCTTTCTTTGTATTGTGTCTGAAATTAGCTTTCCCCCCCCCCCATTTTTGAGGAGTGGCTAGGGAATTTCTTGTGTAAGTTTTTAACACAAGGAAGAACATTTACAACAACATCCAGAAAACTTTAAGTCATTTACAAAATCTAGTTATATTTATATGTAATGTGGGTTGGCATAAAATGCAATATAATTATAGGCATTAATGTTTGTTTTTCATATAATTTCATGCAAATTTATTTAAAAAAATATTTTATTCTCTTATACTTTTAACATATTTAGCATTGTATTTTTAATTTTGATTACAATTATTTTAGGTGATTATCCTGCTGCCATGAAGCATTATACAGAAGCTATAAGACGAAACCCTGATGATGCTATTTTGTACAGTAATCGAGCCGCCTGTTATCAGAAATTAGCCGAATTCGCATTGGCTCTAAAAGATTGCGAAACTTGTATTAAATTGGATCCAACTTTTGGTAGGATATTTTTTATTCTAAATTCTTAAGATTAAATAAGTCTTCTTTATGCTATAAAGAATATTTGTCTCCATAAATATGATTAAGTAAGAGAACTGTCTTTTTTATTGTTCTTGTATTTAAATTTTATTTCCCAATTAAAGAAATGAAATCAGTGTAGAATATATATAACCCTTAATATGTCTCAGAAAAATTGCTATTATAACTTATTGTGGTATAGCAACTGTCAAATATGAACAGATCATTATATAAATGTTGCAGATTGTTTCATTTAAAGTTTCTATAGCTGTGCTTAATTCAATGTTTTGCTAATTAATGGAACTTCCAAATATTAGAAAATGCTTTGAAGAATTTTAGCCATGTCCTTCCTAACTACATTCATTCAGAGAAAACAAGAAGTAAAAGAAATAGACAAATAGGAAGTTCACACAAGCACAGAAATGGGACTGTGACCAAATATGTAATCATTATGATTGAATTATAGAAATGTCAACCATATCTTCTAGATCTGTTTTACAAAACATATTTTTACATTATTTTAACACTCAAAGAATCAGTCAATAAATGTCTTTAATATCTTTTGTACATTCTTTTCTTTATTTTAAAACTTTTTGTTATTTCATACACATTTGTTAATAATGTTTTTTTATCTGACTTTTTCAGTAAAACATTCAGTTACAAGCTTTTGCCAATATAATGATTTTAGAAAAAGTTGTATTCTGTGGCATCAATTCCAAATTAAGATTTTCACTTCCTCTTTTGAATTCTTTTTTTAAACATATTCTTTAATGTTCCACAATAATTGACTAAATTAAAATCATTTCCAGGTGAAATTTTTAAAAAAGTTTTCCATATTATTACACTAACTAGTCATCTTATAAAACTAAACACCTTTTACTTTTGGGTATCAGTAATTCTGTTTCTCTGTTTATGTGCTTGACTTATAAAATTTTAAAATAAAATTTACTAGCCTCATCAAAGGTAAGATTTTCTATTCTATTTGTAACATACTTTTATCTTTAGAATGAAATTAATTTCATGATGTTTGTCTAAACTTCATTCTTTCACATTTTTTTTTTCTGACTTCATTAAATCTTGTTTATTTTATTATTTATCACATGTATTATAATAACAGTTTGGTAGAAAAGGTTTTGTGATTTATGTTATTTTCTAAATAAAGATATGTAATTGACTTTAAGTTCATCTTGCTTGAAATATTTTGGTTTAGTTAGTTTCAATTTACTAAATTTATGCTTTAACCTTAGACTATCAAGGGTTTAAAAACTAATCTTATTTTCAACATAATATGTACCTGCATGATAACTTTAAAGAATTTAAATTCTAAAATAAAATTTTCTTTCAGTGAGAGGCTATGTAAGGAAAGGCATGGCTTTAATGGCCTTAAAAGAGCATGCTAAAGCTTCATCTACATTCCAAAAAGCCTTGGAGATAGATCCAAATAATCAGGTACATTTATATATTTGCTTTGTCTTTTAATTTTTTAATGCTAAGTTTGCCTGGCACAATTAGTCTTCTAAAAAATTTTGAAAATTTTTAAGCTTGTGATTGCCATTAAAATAATGTACTGAAAATATATTTAAATCATTTTAAATGGATGGTTCAAATATGAAGAATGAATATCTGAAAATGGTGGTCTAATGAAACAAATAGAGATTGAAAATTTTCATTTATGAATGCATTTTTCTGTTTTTATTTGCATGAGAGACTGTTATACTTCATTCAGTAAATTTGGATTAAAAAATTGTTATTCAAAATGTAAAGTATTTAAAGTTATAATTATTAAGGCTTTCTCCCATTTGATAACTTTGTTATAGGTAAATTTTTGTTGTCAGCAGGCAATATTAGGCACTAGTTTTAAACGGAGATAACCATAAGCAGTTGTTTTGTTTGATGAAAATTAAAACTGAAAATGAATTTTCTACTTAAATTTGAATTAAACTACAGATTTATCTGGCATTCAAATTCATATTTAGTGAGATATCTGAACCTTGTGTTCCAGGTGTTTTTATCTTAATATCTTTGTTCTGTATTGCTACATTTCTTTTTTGATATTTTCAAAGTGTTTTAAAACAGTATTTGACTGAAAAGGTATAGAAGAATTAACCAAATGATTTATGTAAATATAGGACATCTTTTTTTCTCTGTAAATAGAGGCATAAAGTCAATTCTCAAATTATAAAAAGTATTTTCTGAATGAATTCGAAAAATTTGATTTTTGACCATACTTTATAATATGAAATGTCAATTTGAAAATTTTTCTTAGTTTTTTAAAATTAATGCATACTTATAATTGTCATTATCTAATAAGCATTTGTTTTGTATCCCAGATAGATTTTTGTTATATTTTATAACGAAATTCAGCGTTTATTGCAATTAGTTTTCTAAAGTAATTGGTTGAAATTCTTTATTATTATTCTTAAAATTCACCTGTTAAGTTTTATGGAAGATTTATATTTTATAAAGAAAGTTTTTATATTTCATAAAGAAATTATATTTTAGCTATTAACCATATCTAAAACAAAATGATTTTGTAAAGAATTTTGATCTATTCTTAAAATGAGGGTTAAAAAGCATTTTTGACCTTTGGCCATCAAATGTATTCTCTTGGGCAGTATTAGTTTTAATCTTTCTCTTTTTTTTAAAAATTACCAATAAAATGGAAAGAAATTGTAGCTAAATTAAAAAAAAAAGTTACAGAATTTTTTAAATTTTAAGTTACTTCAAAACTGACTGTTTTTCAGAATAACAAATCATCTTTGCATTAGGTGAATAATTATGCATCAAATTACGTTTCAAATGCAAAGAGTATTCTTCTCTTCATACTTTTTTTTAATATATAATAATTTGATATTTAAGAATTGATCTATTGTTATTCTTTTCTAATCCCTGATTGTATTTTTTGATACAGGAAGCATTAGATGGATATCGAAAGTGTATCTCGGCAAGTAGTAGTAATCCTGAAGAAATCCGAAAGCAAGCCATGTCTGATCCTGAAGTTCAACAAATTTTAGCAGATCCTGCTATGAGGTTAATCTTAGAACAAATGCAGAATGACCCTAGAGCTCTTCAAGAGTAAGTTTTCTTTCTTGAAATGCTTATTTTCATATTAAAATTGTCTTCATGCCACTTACGTGACTATTCTCTTAATTACAATGTTTCACCAAACTATGCAATTTTAAAACTTATTCTTTAAAATAAAGTAATTTACAAACATTACAGCTAAATACAAAGATGGTTTTTAATTCATGAATATCTAAAATCTTTCATGGTTTCTTTTGAGAAAATACGTGTAGAAAGAAGTGCTCTTTTAAAGTGTGTCTTTACCAAATTAAGACACAAATTTCTTTAAATGCACTTAATAATGTTTGAAAGTAAAGCCAATTTTAAATATGTGATAACATATAACTTCGGATATAATAAATTAAAATACTTAATATTAAAAAAAATCTGTTACATTTTCCCATTATTGCAAATACCTAAATTTGATTATTGGTCCTTGCTAGAATATTTTCCAAAATATTCCATTCCTAATAAGAAGGGCCATAATGAACCTTATGAAAGAGAAACTTGTTTCTCATTACAGATTATGTTTTTGTTCAGATATGTAATATTCTAATAGTTTTCCCAAACAACTCTGAAATCCTATTCTAACTTGGAAGGGGAATTTCTACTGTACATAACCCAGCTTTTGAAAGAAATGTGGACCAATAGCAGCATATAATAAAAAGCATTTTATTCCAAAAGCTGGAAAGAGTAACCATATTAGATAGTCCCTTAAATTTGTAGGTTACTAAGTTATTATGACTATGTTGATTGATACTATTAAGATGGTATTGATGATTGGTGAATTGAATTTATTTAAAAAGTTTAGATAAAGCGTCAGCTTGCAAGATAATCCTATTTTAAATTTGTATGTTTAAAAATTGTCTAATTGTCTTATTGATTGTAAGTAGTGTATTATGTTGGCATAATTTGATGTTGGTAGTTAGGCGGTTAAAAGACTAACTTTTTAGATATATTATAGTAAAGCACTTTTCATAAATATTTAAGTACTATCTGCCATTTTTTGATACTACAATAACTGTGCTTTGATTTTAAATTTCAGCTTTTGCTCTAATTCTGTTAGATACGCTTATTTTTATTCTTTCTGGTTGGAGTACATATTGAGGATTAAACCTGTATTTCTGCATTAAAATTATTTCTAAAAACTTTAAATATATTTCTAATTGATTTTATATCAATGGTTATTTATAAAGAAGCAATTAAATGCATTTTAAATCATTTGTTATCAGAAAATGTGTTCTATTTATAAGCCTCATACTTTATAGCATAAAATAAGCATTTGTATGCAGTAGTAATTGCAGAATACTTGCACATTTGTAGCTGGAAATTTGCAACTTTATGCTATATATTACAATCTAAAATTCTTCTGTGTTTCTATTTTTAAAACTTCCAAATTGAAATAAGCTACATTTTTGTATGAGTTATTTTATTAATTATAACTTGCTTAATTATTTTTTTTACAGGCATTTGAAGAATCCTGATATTGCTGCTAAAATTCAGAAACTTTTAGAATCTGGACTCATAGCTATTCGTTAACACTCAGATAAGACCTAGTCCTTCTGACTTGATTCCATTTAACAAGTTCATTTTTCAGAATGTAATCTTTAATTGCTATGCAGACATTTCTTCATTCTCATTTCATGTGAAGATAATAAAGCTGAGATTTGCACATAAAATATTTTTGTTCAACAAACTTATATCATAACTGTACCATAAGTGAGCCAAACGAAAACTACAAATAAACTGTTTATTACTTCAGTACTTCTTACTTTTTTGTGGACTCTTTCTTTCATGCTTTTTTATTTTTTATTTCCTGCTAATAACTTTATCCTGACTTTGACTTTATACACAATTTTTTTTTTGTACTTTCTTAAAAAGAAGCCAATTTGCAATATCCTAGAACATTTTTTTTTATTGATCATTAGTTTGACTTAACTCACTGGTTTCCAGCTTATTAAGATAAGAGAATGTTTATATAAAGACCAAGCCAGGGGAATATACAAATATTTATACAAAGCACATAAGTACTGAAAAAGAGTACAGAAAATCACTTTAAGTTTTAAACATGTTTTGCATGTTCACAGGGGAGGAATAATATCAAAAGTCTTGAGCTTTCCTTTCCTTTTTTGATTGCCTGGTTTGAAGTTTTCTATCTGTGGAAAGGATAGGTAGGTGAGCAGACAGGTGAATTTTAATTCAAAATAACTAAGTAGTTAAAAAATTTAGTTTTATTGTGACATTTATAGATCTCAAATTTTGAATGGGGTTTGCTGACAGTTTGGCCTTTTTGTCTATTTATTCATCTGTAAATGAACATAATTCTAAAATGCATGGATATAAATATATGAAATTTTAGATATGGTTATTAGAAAGAAATGAATTCAAATTACATGCATTTTTTTTTCTCACGATATTACAAAATGTAAAATAAATCTTTTTATCAGTATACATTGTTATTGGTATTGCCATGATTACTTTTTTTCACTTATTCAAACTGAAAGCATTAAAGATTAATAAAATCTATTTAAAAATGGTTCACAAATGATATTTTTTTAAGCACAAAGTATATTGAAAGTATTAATCTTGTACACTATTGTTCTTTAACAATTTTTGAAAGTATTGCTTTTTGGGCTTTTTTGCATTTTTCAAGCACATTTGCATGCTGATAGTAAGTAGTGTATTATTTTGATGTCTGTAATGTTGTGGTTAATGTAATAACTTTTTACAAGAACTTAAAATTTTCTGGGGAATATACATCAACACAATTATTTTTACTTGAAGCTATGAATTGAGTCTACAAATTCAATCAAGAATTATTCATATAATTGTTTAAATTTTATTTAATATCTGTGTAGTTTACATGGGGAATGATAAAGTGTATTTTTAATTAGGAAGCATTATTCTGAAAGTTATGTTCAGACAATGCCATGTCATGGGATTTAACTATTAAGATTATCCATGCTCATAGTGAATAAAAGTGGGGTAATTGTTAATTAAAATTACATAGCTTTCATGTCTACCATAATTTGATGATTAAAACATCTTTAACAGGGAATCAAATACTATAAGAAATTCAACTGATAGTAAACTCAACCATGACCTGTTTCCCCTACTATCTCTTCATCTTTGTGAGAAATCTCAGAAACACCAGTGTACATAATCTGACTTTTTTTTTTTAAAAAAAAAAAGAGTCCTTTTAATTGAGCCTCACTGTCATAATCTTGGCATAGATTTTGTCCTTTTTTTTCCCCCCACATTATCCACCTTTTGGTAATCTGCTGGGATTGAGGCTAGCCAAAATTTTCCCTTAATTGATTTATGTAATTTAACAGATAATAGCTTCTTCTGAAACATATTTTTAAACTTCAAATTTTCAATAGTCATATAACTTATATGAATATAAAATCTGTTCAATTTATTGTATGAGTGCATTTCTGTGTTCTTTAAAATTTGAGCTTCTATTGGAAGTGATTAAATTTCACCTAATATAACAGAATTTTTTGGTATAGAAATCATATGTGCATTAAAGAATATCTTGTTTATGTAATATTTCCAGAAATTATTCAATAATTTCTCTGATTCATCATAGAATTCAGTTTTTCTTTTAAAAGGGGTTTAAAGGGCATAAAGAATATTGTATTTCAATTAAAAATGTACATATGAAAAATTATGTTCTATGGTTCTAAAGGATCCTATTCAGTTTTTCACTTTGAAAAAAAAAAATCTGCAACCTAATCTGAAAGAGTTATTGAGATTTGAATGTCACTATTTTAGGAAATCAACAATTTCATGCTTTTTTTTCCCCCCACCTAACAGCTTTGGGTTCAATTGGCCTGTATTAATGTATCTTTGAGTTAGTCAAGGAAGTGGGCTAAAATAGCACATTTTTATAGCACAGTAACACAGTTTTTTGTTACTCACTCAGTTTTAATCCCAATAAAGCACACCTTTCTTTTTATTCAAAATGTTAGTGTGTCAAGAATGTTTTAGTAAATATGGCTCCTAGGAGTGAGGATCTATATAAAAGTATAAAATTCAAAGTTCAAAAAAACATTTGTGATCTCAAATTGCATAATATATGATTAATAATGATTGTTAATATATGATTCTTTACTTAGACTATTTTTCTAATTAGATGTATGTATCTAATATGAATAATGTAGAAATATTGCAACCTGTTTGAAATGGATATTCTGAGTAGAATATATATTACAATAGTTTCCGTAAATACTACATAATTATTGAATTAATATTGATATAAAGTTTGCAGAAACCTTTTTCTTGCAGTTATCTTTCTAGAGAATATTAGGTTTATTTCATTTCAGAAAATTAAAATCTTTTCTAAATTTTCTAGATAATTATTGAATAAATAATATATTTTTTAAGTTCACAGAAATATTTTTAATTAGGTTAAGCAAGTTTCTAAAATTGCAGGAATAGGAGAGGGGGGACAAGAAGGGCCATTAAAAAACTTTATTGATGAATAAATTTGTAAAAAATAAAAACTTGATGAATGATTTTAGGATATGAATATTTTTTCAAGTATAATTGCACTTCTTATATGTTTCATTATGACCGTTTAATAGAAAATTTGTTTAACCGAACATATCGTCAATAATATCGTATAAACGTGGATGCTGAAAAGTTTGGTGTCATGATCTTAGTTTAAATCAAAGTCAAAATAAATAATATATTAAAAATATGCAAAAATATAAAGGATAAAATCGACTTCCTGGGTTGAACAGTAGCATCATAAAGTGCATTATTTAGGACTTAAAAATATATAAACCCTGCTGTGAGTGTTTTTTTTTTTTTTTTTTTGTAGTATATATGTTGTTTGTATGCTTAAAACTTTTTACTTTCTAGTATAAGCAGTATAGAGAATATATTGTTCTGTTAAAAAAAAAATTGAACTTGAGATTTTAATGAGTATCTAGGTCTCAGAACTCCTTGAATCTGGAAGACACATTTTTGTTAAATACCCAATTGTCTTGTCTGTAACTAAGATCTTGTCTGTTAAGATAACTTAAAAATGCATTGAACTAAGCGAATGAAATTATATATACTGTCTTAATGTCAAATTTGTAGATCTCTATCAAATTTTGAGTAAAATTATGCAGAGGAAGTTTATCTGCCCGATTGTTCGAATATAAGTAACTATGAAAAAAAAATAGCAATTAAATAGATAAAGTTTGGTACATAGATTTAACATATGAAATGCAGACACCTGTCAAAATTCCAGACAAATCCAACTACGTGTTGACTGTCTGTCGGTCTATACTTTCAGAAACATTAAAGTATTAAATAAAAAACGCAACGACTTAGATGTACCAAATTTGGCATGGGATTTCATGATTATAAGTTATGTACCGAATCAAATTTTTGTTTACATCAGTTCATAAAAAGGTATTTAAAACACACATACACAAAATTCGATTTACAGATACTATTAATTGCATACCAGAGATTAATCGCCAAAAAATCCTGATAGATTAAAACAATAGGATTCCCTGATAGTTTAATTCATGCCAAAGGTTGATATTTCTTAGCCATTGAGCGCCAATGCCATGCAGTGCATTCTCTGGGACAACAATTGTATTAGAAACTAGCCGCCTTTGGCGACCAGCCGGTTCACCACTTTTAATATGGTTTGTCAAATACTTTATGGGACTTGTCATTGTCAATTAAATACTGTGTGTAACTCGTCTTTTATTAGCTACTTCACCAAAAAGTTTAAGTTTTTAAAGTTCAAATTTTGATAGTCATTTGATTCACTCATGCATTTTAAATGCCTTAAGTCTGTAATGTACCATATGTCTCTCTAAATATCTGTCAACTCCTGCAAAATTTCATTATTAAATTAAATTGGAGATGATTAAGCTGCAATTAATACAAAAACATTTCTTTTTTTTACTGAAACTATTCATATTTTTTTAAGGCCAATAATGAAAGCAAGGTTTATCAGCATTTGAGTCTATGTGTGCTACAGATTATTTTTCATAATTTGCATAGTATCTGAAGAATAGTTCAACAAAAAATTTTCAGATTCCCCACTTTTATTGAATAGTGATATTCAAATATTCATAAATCAGTCAGTTTAAAGATTGATAATTGATTGAAGTTTGTCTCTTTTTATTTAAAATATTAGTGTCTGAAAAAAGTATTGTAAAATATGATTCACAGAGCAGAGGATCTAGATAAAAGCCAAACTTTCTTCATTATTAAAACATTTATAGGTTCATGTTACTTCCTTTAGACCATCTTTATAAATGTATTTCTATTATTTAAGTTTTACAAATTAGCCGTTGAACCTTGAATTAAAAACATATACACTGAAGTGACAAAAGTCATGGGATGACTGTTAATATCGTGTCGGTCCTCCTTTTGCCCGGCGAAGTGTAACAACTCGACGTGTCGTTGAGTCCACAAGTCGTTGGAAGTCCTCTGCAGGAATATTGAGCCATGCTGTCTGTATAGACGTCCGTAATTATGAAAGTGTGGATGGTGCAGGAGTTTGGGCACGAACGGACCTTTCGATGATGTCCCATAAATGCTCGATGGGATTCATATCGGGCAATCTAGGTGGCCAGATCATGCGCTGGAATTGTCCGGAATGTTCTTCAAACCAATCGCGAACAGTTCTGGCCCGGTGACATGGCGCATTGTCATCCATAAAAATCCCATCGTTGTGTGGGTACGTGAAGTCCATGAATGGCTGCAAGTAGCTGAACATAACCATTTCCAGTCAATGATCGGTTCAGTTGCACCAGAGGACCGAGTCCATGCCATGTAAAAACAGCCCACACCATTATGCAGCCACCACCAACTTGAATAGTGCCTTGCTGACAGTTTGGGTCCATGGCTTCGTGGGGTCTGCGCCACACTCCAACTCTACCATCAGCTCGTAACAACTGAAATCGTGACTCATCTGACCACGCCACGGTTTTCCACTGGTCTAGGGACCAGTCGATATGCTCACGAGCCCAGGAGAGTCGCTGCAGGCGATGTCGTGCTGTCAGTAAAGGCACTCGAGTCGGTCTTCTGCTGTCATAGCCCAAGGAAGACAAATTTCGCCGCACAGTCCTATCGGACACGTTCCCTCGTACGTCCCACATTGATGCTGCGTGTCTATTAACATTGACCATTCTACACAGACGTCGGCGGTCTCGGTCGTTAAGTGCAGGTGGTCGCCCACTGCGCTGTCCATGATAGGATATGATGCCTGAAATTTCATACTCTCGGCACACTCTTGATACTGTGGATCTCGGAATGTTGAATTCTCTAACGATATCCCCAATGGAATGACCCATGCGTCTAGCTCCAACTAACATTCCACGTTCAAAGTCTGTTAATTCTCGTCGTGCCGCCATAAATCACGAAAAACCTGTTCACATGTATAACTTGAACACAAATGAAAGCTCTGGAAAACGAACTGCGCATTTATACTTTTTCGCTGCGATACTACTGCCATCTGTATATTTGCATATTGCTATCCCATGACTTTTGTCACTTCAGTGTATATTAAACCATATTTGTCTTAAATAAAGCTTGTTACTATTGGCGATAGCTAGGCCTAACTCGCGACCTTATGGATGGTAACCAGATCAGCTTAAATTTTTTTTACTGGCTGATTATTCATCAGCTTCATTTCTTTTTTTATATTTTTCGGCAGATTATTTATCTCCATTTTATTAAAATTTTTTCTGGTAGACTGCGCCACAACAGCTGAATGAATGTTGCGTATTTATTTTTATCGTCCTAGGTAACCAATGTTACTATTGACGATAGTTAACCCGAATTCGCCACTTTATGGATGGTAACCAGACAACATGACCACAAGATTAAAGTGACCATTAAATCTCGAGGATGTTCTCTGGCTTAGAAAGCTTCCACCACTAGCTTATTTAATTAATTAATAACACCGTAAAAATCATAAAACTTTTCTTTACATTTTCTTTTTAGAAAAATTACATTTCACATTTATTTCATTTCAAACGTGCTGAAAAAAACATTTTTTATGTGTTTAATCTGCAATAATAGTTTATTCATTTTTAATATGAGTTTTTATCAATCTGATAGCAACATATTGAGGAAAAGATAATTTTTTTTTTCTTTTCACTCGCAAAGAGCGCGTGTAATTTTAAAGTTTTATTTTTATTGTTAAAAAATATAATTTGTTGCTTAAAATATTAGTATCAATAAAAAGATAATATTTTGATTTTTAATATGATGTAAAAATCAAGTTTGTGCTATAATATTTTCCAAAGTTATGGTGGAAAAACGTCGGAATATCGCTTGATTTTTAATTAATTCTAAGCCTAATTAAAAATTCGAAAAAATGGCTCCGAGGTGCACAATCCAGACCTCAAAAATATGCATGTGATAAATTTAGTAGATCAAGGTTGAACGGTTTAATCTGTTGAGCGTCAACACACACAAACACACGCATTGAGCTTTATTATAAGTACTAGCCGCTTTTATCGATCAGCCGGTTCGCCAGTCTTAATGCTCTTTAAAATTTTCAGTTAAATACTTTGTATAACGTTATTGTTGATTAAATACTTAATGTAAAAATGATTTATGTAACTTGTCTTTTAATAGCTAATTTATCAAAATATTTTTAAAGCTCAAATTTTGATAGTCATATAATTCACTCATTCAATTATAAAGGCCTAAAGCCTGTAATGTACCATATTTCTCTCTAATTATCTATCAGCTCAAGCAAAATTTCAACTTTAAATAAAAATGAAGATGATTAAACTTCAAATTGATATAAAAACATTTTTTTTACCCTAACCAACCTTTTTTTAAAAATATAAGTAAAAGAAAATTATTATGAGTACTACTGATTAATTACAGTAATTTATGTAATATTTCCAGAATTATTCAACAAAATTTATTTAGATTCACCATAAAACTCAGTTTTTAGTTTAACTATCAAAACGATTTAAATGATAACGAATAATAATAGTTTATTTTATTTTGGTCTACAAACATAATTTAAAAAAATATTAAATCTAAACTTTATACATCTTTCAATTTTAAGGAATCATATTCTATGAAATATTCTTTGCACTTCGACTTTCAAATAAATAAATGAAGATTTCCATCTTCTGCTATCAAATTTGATCGACTTATGAAGTTTTGAATAGAAATGTTTGAAACATTCAACATTTGAATTCTTAAGCCAGTCAGTCTTGAGAAATCTTGGACATTGATTGGGATATCGTCTCTGGAATGGTCGATGAATTGGTTAAAATTACTCATTTTATATTGAATAGCGATCTTCAAATATTCGTAAATCAGTCAGTTTAAAGTTTATCTCTTTTAATTTAAAGCTAAACATTCTTGATTTTTTAAAAATCATTTATCGACTCATTTTACAAACTATGTAGTTATTTACTTCCTTTAAATCCTTTTTATAGATGTATTTCTATTATTGAAGTTTTACAAATTAGCCGTTGGACCTTGAATTAATAGAAAGTTCCCCCCAAAAAATTCCGCCTAGGTGTACCTTTTCTTCCTTCAAAGTATTTCCAGAATTATTCAACAAAATTTATTTAGATTCACCATAAAATTCAGTTTTTAGTTTAACTATCAAAACGACGAATATACCAAGTGCGGTATTTCTAGATCATATGGTTTGATGTATAGAGCAGTAACACACACACGCATTCATTCATATACGCAAACACATATTCATTTGATTATCAGCCTTGGAGTAATTCCAGACATTGATTGCATGAAATTGGTGGACGAAAAGATTTAAAAGAGCCCTCTTTAATAATAATACTCCTTTTTTATAAATCAGTTAATTTTAATGATTGATTGATATAACAACTTCTGCTTAAAATATTAGTAAAAATATTTTGTTAAATATGAGTCAGAGCAAACTACGAAAATATCTAACAGTTATTCATCAATGCAATTTTGGATTCAAGTTACGTAAAATCTTATTATTATTTTTATTGTCATTACTTAGATCAAGTTATCAGTACTATGTATGCCTTTTATTAATGATTTACAAATTAGTCATTTGGCCCGAATTTGAATGCGTAGCGTATCTAGTATCAATTCAAACATGTTTACCACAAACAAAAAGTGGATTTATTTAACTAATGATATAGATATTGCAAACGATCATAGAAAGCTCGCATTTTTTTTTATTTTAGAAACATATTTATTTAATTCATCCAATCATGTGTTGAAAGCTACATTTTTTTCGATTTAATTTGCAGCTATAGTTAATTTCTTTTTTAATTTGAACATCCGTCAATACGATGGCAAGTTTAATAAAAGCTATGTTTTTTCCCTTTGCTCGTTTATCGTTTGCTATAAAATTTTATTGTTTTGTCCGAATTATATTGCTGGAAAATATGGTTAAAGTATTTCTTTAAAAATTCGTTAAAAATAGAAGCTTAAATTACATATACTGGTATCATTAGAAAGCTAATTTTTTAATTTTTAAGTTAATGTTTAAATCATCTTTGTGCAGTAATATTTTCGGAAGTTATAGCGAAAAACATCTAAATTTCGCTTAATTTTTTAATTAATTCAAATTCTAATTAAAAATTCGAAGAAAGGACTCCGAGGTGCACATTCCGGACCTCCAAGGTATATGTGCACCAAATTTGGTTGCTATAGGTCTAACGGTTTGGCCTGTAGAGCGCCAACACACACATTGAGCTTTATTATAAGTAAAGGTTTAGGCTAGCCATTACCGGGCGCGTTGCTGTCGCAGAAGAAATAATCTTGGAACTATTGCTTGGAATTTGAAATAGTTATCTTGTTTAATTAAGAATTATAGGAAGAATATTTATTTTCCTGTTGGTAATGGGTACAGTCATAATTGAAGGATGTGTAAAGAAAAAGCATAAATAGTATTTATTTTATTTTTATTATTCTTTTTTTACAAACAAATATTCATTTTTATGTATTAGATATTTGTATTCTTTTAGAATTGTAAAGCTTGGTGTTCTTTCAGAATGGTAATGAAAGAAACCATTTGTTGTATTTCGTGATTCATTTAATATTCATTCAGAATTCTCAAATTTAATATTAAAAAATGCGATTAAAATATGTTATTTAAAATTGATTAAACGTGGAAAATATTTGTATACCATAAAATCTTTAATATAGCTGAAAAGATAATTTTTTGCAAACTTAGATATATGTATACTCCGATGGTGCAAAATTATTTGTAATCTATTAAAGTCGGAAAATACTGCAAAAAACGCTAAATTTTATTAAGTGTTTAGTCATAATTTCAGATCTATGGGATTGGTTTCCCCAAAACTTTCTCGCACACTCTATAATAAAACTATTACCTCAGAGAAAGACTTACATTGCATTTACGTACAATAGCTACGAAATATTAACGTCTAGTTTGATCTGGCATCTTTACTGAATCTGTTGTGTTTTTTTGGGAGTTATCTAGTGGTTAATCAATCGGTAAATAGATCCGAAATTTTTTAAATTCTTTAGATGATTGTTTTATGCCTATAACCATCCCGTAACTGCAAGTTATAAGTAGTCGAAGTTGTATCGGAATCGGATGAGCAGTACGGCAGCGCATAAGACAAACATTCATAAGACGTACAGACAAACATTCATTTTTATTTATATAGATGGATAGATTAGCATATATATATATATATATATATATATATATATATATATACACTGAAGTGACAAAAGTCATGGG
>JAPMOQ010029938.1:199679-217120 GCA_026543055.1 Argiope trifasciata
ATACATAGAAACTGAGAAACATTCAGATATAGATACATGTATGATAAATACTTCTATGCTAGGAAGCATAATATAAGAATATTAAGCATAATAAGAAAAATTTTCTTATAATCTGAAATTTCAATTTAATATTTATTTTATTTAAAGTGTGTAATATTCACATGACATATTTCCCCACCAATAATTTTTAAATTTATTAATTTTTCTAAAAAATTACGTATTTACCCAAAGATTTCAATAATAGTTGAAAATCAGTTTTCTATAGATTTTTTTAAAGATGGATATAAAATTTTATCAACTTTGTAAGCAGAAATCGTATTTTTAAATAAAATTATTCCTCTGATCTATATTTTATTTAGTAGAAATGATAGCGTTAATCTGGAAACACAACTTTTTGATTAATTAAAATTTGATTCTTTAATTAATTATCAAAAATCTAATTTTCATTTTAGCCTTCCTTGTTCTTTAGAGCATTTATAAAAAAAAACTTGAAAAAAAAATTGGGTTTATGTCATGGAAAGCTATTTAGGAGCTTCATTTATATTTATTCAAATTATAACTTTCTCTTAACAAAATACTTTTCATGAAATAACTTAATTTTGTGTGAATTAAATATTTTTTAATCGATTGAATATTTTTTTACTTATTCCATACTATTTCCTATTAAATTAATCAATTTCCCATTTAATTGTAAAGTTGAATTTATATTGTGAAAAATTGTTTAGGAGTTTCATTTTTATTTATTCAAATTATCTCTCCATGTACAAAACTCTTTGCATGCAATAATTTAATTTTAAGTGAATTAAAATCATCTTTTGATTGATTGAATATTTCCATACTTATTTCGTATTATTTCCTATTGAATAAAATACGCCCATTTTATTATGAAATTGAATTTATGCAAAGGAAAACTGATTATTAGTTCTATTTTTATTCATTCAAACTATTATAGCTTCTGTTTACAAACTCGTTTATAAATAATAATTTAATTTTATGTGAAATAATATCATGATTGAATATTTTCATATTCTATACTATTTCCTATTAAAAAGAATAGACTTCCCATTTTACACACGTGGATTTCGAGCACGTGCTCAATGCAGAAGAATTGCAGCACGTGAATGCATTTGTCACATATACTTGGCGAAAAAAATACGTAAACGTTGGCGGACTTCCCTCTGGGTTCAGAGGAAATATTTTATTGATCCTTCAGAATATTCACGCATTTTCTTCGCTACGTTTTAAACGAGTACATATTCCAGTGACGTAGGCTTCGTTCCTCATAATAGAATCTCAAGAGCTGGCATAGATGAGATGGTGTCAAAATCACGCGTTCAAGAGTCTCTATTGTGAACAAGCATGTTGAGCAACAATTGCTTGCCAAATTTTGTGGTGATTTATAAAATAAACAAACTTTTAAAAGAAATCTTTTTCAGATTATTTGAAAATAATTGAGTGAAGAAGAGTTTGAAAATCAGTTGTTCGAAAAAAAGTATTTCTGAAATGTTTCTGCATTTTGTAATAGCCATTCGAAATTGACGACATTGCAATAAAAATAAGTTTATTATATAATATTAATATAAATTATCTGCTTTTAGTACGGCTATTTATTAAGATTTATAATGTTGTAATACTGCTTTAACATTTCTATAATTTTCAACTTTGTTACTTTCTATAATTCTCTACTTTGTTGTTTCAATTTTATCCAACCGTTTCCTTATTTTAATAAGGTTATCTAATTTTGCAGAAGTCATTCTACTGCTGATTTTATTTAGATTAACAACCAAAAAAGTATACAACGACAAATTATATTTTGTAATGTATCATAGATTTAGAATAATTTTTATTGGAAATAACATATCCTTTGGAAATAAACATTTTTATTTAATTGCTTAACATTTTGAAGGTCCTGAATTTAATAAGATTTTGTAATTTATTATGCTCAATTTAATTTTGCTTAAAAAATACACGCTAAATCTATGCTTTTAAAGCAGTACCATTTTCACTACATCTTATTTTATAAGCTAAGTCAACAAATACATATAGATATATATTTGTATGTAATCGTTTGACTTTTAAAATCAAAAGGCAGCTCCGAAGACAGTCAATAGACCTTCGAATCCTAAAGTTAGCTTTAATCCGTCCCAGGAAACCATAATTTATTTACAACTAGCCGCCTTTGGCGACCATCTGGTTCACCATGAGTAATGCGTTCTAAAATTTTCAATTAAATCACATATTCATTAGCCAAAATTTAAGAAATAGTTAAGGTTAAAAGATTCAGTTATTAGTAGTTAAAGAGTCGGTAACTTTATTCGGAAAACCTTTTTGAGTTTAATGCTCTAATAATTTATCGGTTATGCTTCCAAAATATTAAAAATGTTTTTTTCGGTGTTGTTGCCAAAATATTAAATATGTTTTATTAAAGAAAGGGAAAAAAATATTGAATACATGATTTAGATGTTGCAAAAGATTATAGAAACCTTAACTTCGTATTTGTTTTTTTAGAAACTATCACATTTTATAATGGGAAAAAATTATTGAATTAATGATACAGATATTGCAAACAATTATAGAAACCTTTGCTTTGCATTTATTTTTTTAGAAAATATCACATTTTATATTTCTTTTATTTTATCCAGTCACGTTCTGAAAAAAAACATGGTTAAAATATTTTTTTTAAAAATTCGTTAAATATAGAAGCCTGTTATACATTGAGACACTGATACGATTAGAAAGCTAATTTTTTAATCTTTAAACTGATGTAAAAATCATGTTTGTGCATAATATTTTCGGAAGTTATAACGGAAAAACATCGAAATTTCGCTTAAATTTTAATTAATTCAAATTCTAATTAAAAATTCGTAAAAAGGACTCCCAGGTGCACATTCCCGACCTCCAAGGTCTCCATGTACCAAATTTGGTAGCTGTAGGTGTAACGGTCTGACCTGTAGAGCGACAACATACACACACACATTGAGCTTTATTATAAGTATAGAAAAGAAGCGAACAGGCACGTCCGTTCGCAGCAACCCATTAAGCAAGAAGTGTGTAAAAAGAAACAGAAATAAATTATCCCTGTCTTATATAACATAAGGTATGGATAGGGATTTTTTTACAGTGCTAAAAGAGATTAATAAGAATCTCGTAGGGATTTCTGAAGTGTCGGTTCTGATAAGGGACACACAGGAATCCATTTGAAAAGTATTTATTTAGATCAGCAAATTTTATCCTTTCACTCGTAACATTTTTACAAAGCGTTTAGTTGAGTTAATTAAGGATAAAAAGTGGAATGGGATCAGGGAATAAAAAATAAGAAAAAGAAAATAAAGGTACAAATATAACATATGGCATTTTAGCTTAATTCTTATTGCAATTTATTACAGAGCCCACACAAATACATTCTTATACATTGTGGCATTGCAATTTGAATCTTGAACTCTGATTGATAAAATATTTTAATATTACTAAATTTGACTGACAGTTTGAGAGAAGTTAGAATGAAATTTGCGAACGTCCTTTGATAGAATGTTTGACTTTGAAAGTTTGAAAACTAATAGTTTACTGCTAGTGGTTGACTTTAGAAAATATCCGAAACGCAGTAGCTATATCTGTCATCGTTCGGCTAAGCAGCACAGCAATAGATAAACAGTCATTAAATGATTATGTTACGCCAAATGAGAATTAAAAAATTAAATTCTGGACAGAGTTGAAGGTGAAGTTCAAGTAGGCCCTTCATTCAGTTTTTTTTTAAATTAGATAATGTTTTCAGCCTGGGATGCGGTCTGTGAGTTGTGTAGTGCAAAATCATGCGAGCTAATTGCAACGTGACACGTAATTTATGGAATGTAATCATTGCAAGCCAGTATTTTGGACTTAGAGATACTCAGTTTGATTAGTGGGATGGTAGATACATTAAGGATAGAATTAAAGCAAGGGCCGCGGTAGCCTGGTTGGTAGAGCGTCAGTCTCGCAACCGAAAGGTCGCGGGTTCTGTCCTCGTCTCGGCCAAAGATCGCCGTGTCGGCTAATGGCAGTTGGGGCACGTTAAATCCCATAACAAAACGGTACTTCTGGGGGTACTGAATCAGGGATGAGTCGGTCTCTGATTTGGATCTAAATTCTGGCTTGCGGATGGTTGAATGAATGTATGAATAAGTTCGACCAACCCTAAAAAGGGTTGTGTCGTGTGTGTGAACTACAAGTCAGACTTCTGCCCTCTGGGTGCTCAGGGGTCTTTACCTTAAGAAACTACTGCACCTTCTTTCCGTGAAAACACGGACACGACAAAAAAATGAATGCATTTTTCTCAATAATGTCTGAGATTATTAGAGCATCAAAATATTTTTAATATTTAAGTGACAATTTTTTCAGTAATACAAGTTTTATTTCAGTGTAATGTTTACTCCAATTTTGTTAAATTAAAAATTATTTTAAATGCAAATTGTAACAGTGTTTTCTAGTTTTTAATTCAAATCAATACAAAAGTTTCATTGAATCTTACATTTATATGATTTTGTCTAGGTTAAAATTATGAAAAATAAATTTTTTTGGTACTTAATTACAAAGAAGAGTTTTCGCTTTTTTTTATAATAATCCTATTTGATTTCGTTTATTAAGTAAAAAATAAAATAAAATAAAACGTCATGCAGATAATGCGATGACTGATACAATCAATCTGAAACATCATTACACTACGAAACTTCAAACTGAAATTTCGGATTTTTCGGATTTTCTTTCTAATTCGGATTTTAAACAGCAGTTCTTGATTTTTTTCATTAGAATCTATCATTTCAATTGGAAACGATTATTCAAACCACTTTTCATTGAATAGCTAAATAATTTTTCAAGCGAAACTTAATAATTGCTCTTTAAGAAAAATGCACTTCCAGATTTGTCGACCAATCTTCTTATTAAAAAAATTATAACAAAAATTTTATTACATTTTTAAAACATTTTGTTAGAAAATCAGGATTTTGTTCGAATCTAATTTCCAAAAGTAGGAACATAATGATGAATGCTTAATTTTTCAATAAATGACAATAGTAAATTTTTAAAATATGTAATAAGGTAAATTTTTCTTTATTTTCAGCCAACATTGGAATATTTCAATACAGGTTATCAGCATAACATAAGAAAAGATAAGGGTTCAGTGATGAGTTAGGATCTAACTTAGTATCTGCCATAAATTTCACATTAGCACACTGTAGAAGAACATTATGAAATATACTCCCACGCGTTGCACGAGGAAAATATTTTGTAGAGTGGTTTGTTCGTTCGTTTGTTTTTAAATTTGATCGCCTTGACTTTATTTACCTTTAATTTTTCATAGTAAAATGTGAAAATTTTATTTTTAATTAAAAATTTATTTACAGACCATTTTTTATTGCTTTTAAAAATTCATCATGAAAATGTCCCTCAGAAGAATTTAGATTCACTTTTTACTTTCTCATATGTATCGAATAGAAAATGAATAATCATTAATAAAATTCGAACTCGATTGATTTTCACGAACTTCCAAGTTTTAGATCTTCCTGAGTTTGCAAAGCACGTGTTTAGAAAATGTCCGTACGTCTATTCGTCTGTCTTTGACAAAGATAATCTAAAAACCTTTTGTCTAGACGGATGAAATTTGATTTACGGTCATTATATAAAATTTGTAGATCTTTATCAAATTTTGTGATAATTCCGTTCATACGAAGTCAGCATTTCTGAATATAATGTAACTTAATAAATACAAAATGAAGAGAGATAGATATAATTATAAGGACGAAATTAACATTTATTGTGTAGAATCCTATCAAATTTTGATAGGATTCTAATAATACGCAAATCCAATCGCAGATTGACCGTCTGTCGGTCTATACATTTAGAAATATGTAAAAGTGATAATTCAAAGTTGCATTGACTTAAGTAAATCAAATTTGGTATACGATTTTGCGACAAAAAGTGTAGTTTCTTGTCAAATTTTTATTTCAATTACTTGGCATTGACGAGTCTACTACGCGCATTTGCTTTTCGAATAATTTTAATAATTTGGCGATTGATCCAGCATGCCAGGGATTAACCGCTGAATAACTGCCAAAGATGATACGGTAAAAATGCTAAATTATTGCCAAAAGTTTATATTTCGTAACTATTGTGTGCCGATGGTATGCAAGGCGTTTTTATTAGAGAATATGCTAGAAAGTTTTGGGAAGACTACTCCTGCTGGTTTTCGTTTTAAAGTTTCATAATAATAATAATAAAATAATAAAAAAACTGGGAACTGATATTGTAATTTTTACCCCTTGTAACATGCCAAGGAAAACAACTGTTAATTGTCTTATCAAGGGGGAATATTCAAGGCAATTTCAAAAGCTCATTGCTTAAATTCCAAAATTAAATTTCAATTAAATTGATATGATTAAAAAAGGCAGATTTTTAAATTTTAAAATAATGAAAAAAAATTTCTTAATTGAAAAATTTTTAAGAGCTAACACAGAAAAAATCAATCTCGCTAAATTTTTAAATAATTAAAATTCTAATTAGAAATTTGAAAAAATCTTTCCTAAATGCGCCTTTTTATTTTTAAATGCATATCTATGCTAAATTTCGTAGCTCCTGGTCATATTCTATCACTAGTATTGTACACAAATTTTAATTTATAATTCTTATCTCAGATATATCAGAATATTAATCTTTTGCATTTTTTATTTTGTTATATCCCATTTGATAAATTCTGCAAAATATTATTTTATACTGTTGAGTTTTCTTTTTACAATCTATTCAATCGTTAAATGCTTTTATTTGTAAGCAAGAAAGCCTTTAATGAATAATAATAAATAATTTTTCAAGAATAATAATACTATAGTATGAATAGTCTAGTATAGTATAGTATATAGTATAGAATAGTCAAAAATAATCTAACCATGATATATGTGGGTGTAAATATATTTTAGCAGATTCCAAATATAGTCAATATGTATAAATGTTTGCATTTGTAAAATTATTAAAAAAGAAATTAAACTAAAATCAATCGTCTTCATGTTGATTAAGAAGATAAATTGACAAATTATAAAAAAGGGAACTTATAACGCGTTGGCCACCTTCATGGTCCACCAACTAAGGGAGCAAAATGCCTGAATTAGTCCTCATATTTTACTCTTAATTTTCCATGCCCCTTCTACATTATCAAATTTCACTCAAATTATTTTTTAATTTTTCACATGTACTCTAAGATGAGCTGCTTGTTAAGATTAATAATATTGTAATTAAGTTACAGAAATATACAATTACTGTGAAAGAGCAGCATTGATTTCTAACTTTCTGAAAATATATAATTATAATTTTTTGTCATGAACTATTGCCATTTTTTTTTATTTACAAGCCATAATCTTTTTCTCTTTCGCTTCTTTTAATACTATTTATATCATGAATGGAAAATTACTAGTTGAAAGTAGAGGCATAAACCATAAAAACATAATATTAGTCGCAATTGCAAGTCGTGACATTTGCTGTCTTCATTAAAATGAAAAAAAAAATTATTTCAAAGAACAAAATTAATCTAATTATAATAATTTTATAACTTTCGATTATTTTGAAAACAGAAATGAAAAATCAGTTGTAAATAAATGTATGTAATATTGTAAATTAGTAAATATAAACACTAATTATTTAAAAAGGAAAATTTTCTATTAAAATAAAAATTGCTAAAAATTTTATAGTATCAAAGCATTTGAATTAATAATTTTGTATATAAAAATATTTTCTACTCGCATTCGAATTAGGTAATCAATCATCAAGAGAGAAATCAACGAGTGCATTTAAAGTTTCAAATAAACACATGCATAAACATTTAAAAAGAATTTTTATCCTCCTGGTTTCTTTCATTTATAATTTTAAACCAACTATTTATGCTCTTATACTAGCCGCTTTTGGTGATCAGCTGGTTCGCCATGAGTAATGCATTCTAAAATTTTCAATTAAATACTTATGTACCCTGCTGTCTTTATAACTTATCAGCCAAATATATTTCACTTCAAACTCCGATAGTCAAGTAACTCAAATTATTATAGAAATCTTACGATTATTAGTTCATAATACTATATATATCTCTCTGATTTGCAATCAGCTGTTGTGGAATTATTTGGAAAATATCACATCTTATATTTATTCCATAACATTACGCTACCATTTCAACATGCGCTGAACATCACACTTTCCTCGGTTTAATTTGCAAAAAGAGTTAATTAAATCATTCCATTTGAGTTTTTGTCAAAGTGACGGCAAAGCACTGGTACACTCTTAGGTACTTTTGCAGGTTAAATTCTACTTTCATTTTGTGAGAAATAAATTGTTGAAAAATAGAGCTAGAGCATTTTTTTAAAAAAAATTCTTTAAAAATAGAAACTTAATTTGTAGGTTAAAACATTGTTATCAATGAAAAAAAAGTTATTTTTAAGAGGGTTTAAAAAACAGTTTTGTGTTGTAATATTTTCAGAAATTATAGCAGAAAAATTCCAAATGTTAGCTTAATTTTTAAATAATTAAAACTTAAAAAAAAAAAAAAAAAAAGGAAAAAAACTTCCGTTAAGGTATACTTTTTTATCCTCCAAAGTAAATATGTAAATACCAAGTGCGGTAGCTCTAGATCATATGGTCTGGTGTGTAATACCCAAACGAGCATTCATGCATGTACGCAACATACAGTGGGTAAAAAAAGTCTCCGTACGCAGATACGAATGCAAATCAAAGCTTAATTTGTCACACAAAATTCATAATGATAAAAATGAAAACTTAAAAATGAGTTGAAACTAATATTATTTAATATTTATTCATATTAAAAAGATGATAATACTGACAAAATTAAATAATATATCTTAAAAACTCAAAAAATGTCGTAAACATGGAACAAAAAAGTCTCCGTACGGTGCCCTAGCACACGAAAAAAGTTTACCAAAATGCAAAATACATTTAACGAATATACATTTAATGATCAGTGGGCCCTCCTTTGTCCTTATCACCTCTTTTAAACGTTGTGGCATTACCCCTACAAGTATTTTTTGTTGTTTCTGGAGAAATATTACACCAAATGCTACTAACGGCCCTTTTGAGCTCAACTTTGAGCTTTTATGTCATATTTTTTAAGTTATCGGCCAATTTCTTCCCATAAATGTTCAATGGGGTTTAAATCAGGTGAATGGGGAGGGCTATGAAGTTGTTGTTTAACATGGTAAAGGCAACACTCTTGGTAAATCTTAGAGGTGTGTTTAGGATCGTTGTCCTGCTGAAAAGTAAATTCAGTTCCAAGAGATAGTTTCCCTGCATTGGATAACATATTTTGTTTAAGAATATCCAGATATCCATATCGATTCATATTTCCCTCGATGAACTGCAAATTTTCTACTCCAGAAGCACTCATACACCCCCCTCACCATAACACCGCTACCACCGTGCTTCACAGTTCCGCATAAATTCTTAGCATTTGTTCGTTTGGTTTTCTCCACACCATAGCTCGGCCATTTGACCCATGAATGTTAAATTTTGATTCATCGCTTAAAAGAATGGATTCCCAAAAAGATAATGGCTTGCTTACATGCTTCTTTCCAAACTCGAGGCGCTTTTTCCTGTTGTACAAACTTATAAAGGGTTTCTTCCGGGCCTCACGTCCATGATAACCACTATTTTTAATGACATTTCTCACGGTTTGAGTTGAGACTTTAATATTGTAACTAACTATTAAATCAGCTGCCAACTTCGGTGCACTAATTCGTGAATTTTCTTGAACTTGGCGTAAGATGTTTCTTTTATGCATGCGATTTAATTTTGACGGCCCCCCGGATCGATCTCTATCCTCAAATGAATGAAGTTTACGATATATTTCAATGATATATTGCACAGTAGACTTCGATTTTTTAATCCTTTCACTAATCCTTTTCATGGATAATCCATCATTTCGTAATTTAATCACTAATTCCCGAATAGCTAAGGGAACTTCTATTTTGAGACGATCAAGAACAAATTTAAACTCAACAACTGTCGAAATGTTGTTTTCTTATCAGTGATTAACTTTCTCACGTCAAAGATTTACTGCGGGCCTGTTTAAAACACTTCAGAAAGAATTTGCATAAAGCGTACGGAAACTTTTTTTGCACTGCAATTTTCAATTCACCTTAGATATTGCAAATAATATGCTTTTCTCGTTTTTTAAAAATAAAAATTTACAAAAATCTCTTTCTATAGACTTATACTAAACACATATAGACAGTATTTAAAGAAAAAATGCAATACTTTACAAATTATGCTCATTTATTCTTAAATTTAGTGACCGTACGGAAACTTTTTTTACCAACTGTATATTCATTTGATTATCAGCCTTATAGTAATTCTGGGCATTGATTGGCCTGAAATTGATATCTTTTTTAAGATATCGTCCGGAAAGATATAAAAGAACACGTTTTCATAATAATATTCTTTTATTTTCATAAATAAACCAGTTTTACTGATTGATTTAGAAGATTGATTGATGTGGCAACTTTTATTTAAAATATTAATAAGAGTATTTTGTAAAATATGGTAATCAGAGCAAAGTGTGAAGAAATCTAAAACTCTTTATTCATCAATGCATTGTTTGGCTCAAGCTACTTAAAATATAATTATTTACTTCATTTAGATGAAATTAGCAGTACTAAACAATGTGTATGCCTATTACTAATATTTTCCAAATTGGCCATAGGACCGAAATTTGAATGCATATGCTGTATAAATTCTATCAGATTTACCGTAAATAAAGATGATTTATTGAATTAATGATTTAAAAATTGCAAATGATCATAGAATCATTTGACTTGCATTTGTGTTTTTAGAAAATATCATATTTTATATTTATTTTATTTTATCCAGTCACGTGCTGAAAGTGGCATTTCTATAGATTCACGTTGAAATAATAGTTGATTTGTTAAAATTTGAATTTCCGTCAATCTGATGACAACACGCCGATAAAAGCTAATTTTTCCGCCTAGATGTGCTCGTGCAGATTAAATTTTATTGTTTTGTCCGAAATATATTGTTACAAAATTTGGTTAAAATATTTTTAAAAAAATTTATTAAAACTAGAAGCTTAATTTATATGTTAAACCATTGATACCATTAAAAAGCTAATTTTTTTTATCTTTAACTTAATGTAAAAATCATATTAGTGCGATAATATTTTAGGAAATTATCACTGAAAAAGTCGAAATTTCACCTAATTTTTAATTAATTCAAATTCCATAAAAAATTCGGAAAAAGGGCTCCGAGGTGCACATTCCCAACCTCCAAGGTATACATGTATCAAATTTGGTAGTTGTAAGTGGAACGTTCTGGCCTGTAGAGCGCCAACACACACACATAGAGTTTTAAAGGTTATTTTGATATTTTGGGGATGTTTGTTCTGGAACACCAAGAAATCCAACTCTGATTTTTTTTTAAATTGCAAAAACCTTCCTAGGGATATACCTAATAATTTCCCAAATTTTCACGGAGATTGGATGTATGATTTTTGAATCTATCAAGTACAGACAGGCAGAAAGACACGCATTCATTTATGTACGTATAGATTATAGATAAAGTTATGTTTCTAAATTATTTTACTGTACCAAAAGAAAAATACATTTGTTTCCTATTTAATTTAATAAATAATAACATTTACTTCTAAAACTCGTTTTTCTCCGAGAATTGTCTGCGCATTTTCAAAATTCAAACAAAATTCTGATTTGAATTTTTAGACGAATAATTATTTAAGTGTTTTCTTTCTTCGGTATCTGAAATTGATTCAAAATGTCAAAAAGAAAAAAAAAACATATTCATTTTAAAAATTATTTTTAAGTTTTTAAAAATGTAATTTTAATGGAATACTTTCATTAAAATGTATTTAAATGATTAAATCTTTTCGTGCATTATTTAATTATTAAAAAATGAAATGCATGATAAAATAACTATTTAAAAGGTAAAAATGTAATTTATGTTCTATTTTCATGTATTTCATGTTTTTCTTTAAAAGTTATAAGCTCAATTTCTTTCAAATTTAAAATAACACGGAATTAATTGAGGAAATGAGACACATAACAAATGGTTTAATTGAAAGTAAAAAAAGAGCAATGAATAAAAAACTTTTAAAATGAAAAAATCCAGAAGCATTTTAACTAAACATAATCAAATTTCTGCAATTATATATTGAGAATACACGAAAGAAAATTTTGCAGTATCTCGCAAAGAAACCAAGTTTTCTGTTAAGCTCATGTCTTTTGAATCTATAATGGTCTCTAAACGTATTGGTTCCGATTCGGCCAACATGTATCAGCAGAAAAACGACTTCAAAAAGAATGCACGTAATGTCAAAATATGGCGCCTTCATTATAAACAGCAGTTACATTCGTCACCACAGTATCCCGACATCAATGCCATTGAATAATTGTGAGTCATACTTGAAAAAGTGGTTCGAAAACTCAAAATCAGAAACAAAATTCATCTGAAACAAGTGATACAAGAAGAATGGGGTAAAATACCTTCAGATACCAAAAAACAAATTGGTCGAATCGGTATCATGACTTTTGGAGGCCATTATGAAAGTCAAAAGACATGTAACTTAACAGTGAACTTTGTTTCTCAGCGAAATATTGCAAAAAATTCATTGGTGTATTCTCAATTTTTTGAGGCAAAACTCTGAGTATATTTATTTAAAATGCTTCTGCAATTTTTCATTTTAGAATTTATTCGTTGATTTTTCTTTATTTTTACTCTAAATTAAACTATTTATTTACGTATAAAAATAAAAACATATTTACACTTCTCGGTAATGTATTATTTATATTGAAAGTCAGATTTCTTAATTTTTTTGGCGACTATGTCAACCGTAAAAATTAATTTTTATTACATATCATTAGATAATTTTTTATTTTGCATTCGATAAGTATTTCGTACTTCAAAAAACTACATCGATAATCAGTTTAATTAAATCAATAAAAATAACAAGTTATTGATAATAATACAGTACAAAAAAAACTAATAAAATTGAAAATAATGATAATAATTATCCTTAAGTCTCAGTGTTCTTTCCTACTCATTCTTTGTATGCATTAAACAAACATAAAACTTCGTAGATTTACGTGTTAAAAATATGTACTTTAGTCAATTTCATGCCAGATTTCCCTGACGTAAGTATTAATTTTCTTTGTTCAAGTGAAATCTCGATAATCCATGAGCACTTTCTAGATCATAAGTACTTATCCAAATAGATAATACATTACTTTAGACCATTAATCATAAAAAAATTCAAAGGACTATCTTTAATGTCATGCATTAAAATATATTAAGTCTCATTAAAACCGAAATAGAAATACCGGCAAGGAAAATATATTAACAGACGCACAACGGTTCGCTTAGATCCTTTTGCTTGTATTCAAATGACGAAAGGAATTGACATAATAGTTTTTGATGACGGTGATCTATTCATTGAATACGCAGTGTTTCTGTCTTAAAATACTTATTAAACATCAGGGTTTCGGTCTTAAAATGCTCAGCCAATGCTTGGCGCATTTTTTGTTTTAATGGATATTAGGCAAAAATTCTTAGTTATGTCTGATGAATAATAAAATGTACTTATTTTTCTACTTTTTAAAAAATTCTATCGAAATATGACAGTCATACATTGAACTTATTGCGAACTATCTGGAGTGGTCTTCTTCAAACTTTCTCGCACATTCTCTAATAAATGTGTAATGTCAAAAATGTCGTGCTTGACATTGACGTGCAATAATTATGAAATATTAATTTTTGGCTTTAACTCATCAATACTTTTGAATTTGTTGTGTCAGTTTTGGCGAGTAAACTCTAGCCTGTGGTTAATAATATCCGACAATTGAATTTGTGGTTTAGACAGGTTTTCTTTAATCGATTTAAACAAAGATTTAACACAAAACTGCTTTTATAGTTACAAAATCCCAAACTTAATTTGATCAATTATTAAGTCATAGCGTTTTTGAATTAACTCGTTAATATGTTGCTGAAAGTACATACCGACAGACACCCAACTGTTTGTTGGTTTTGTCTCAGACTTTGACAAGTATTGATGTTAAGTGTGTGTACCAAATCATATCTATCCAGCTATTTTCGTTTTATAATTATCGTGTGAACTTGTATTCGAATAACCGGACAGTCGATCTTTAACAGAGAGAAATCTGCAAATTTGGTGTGAAGAATGCATATCAAATTTTAATTATCTAGTAGAAACAACTTTTTTATTTATCTTTGATACAGACAGATAGATCGGTGAAATTTTCCAAAAAAAAAAAAAAAAAAAAAAAAAAAACCGTTTTTTGAACTCGGGAAGGTTTAAAACGTCTTGATTCGTAAAAATCTCAAACTCGAATTTTTGCGATCATTACTATACTTTCTCTATACTATGCATACGAGAAAGTGAAAAGATATTCGTGGTATGCATTTAAAAGCACTTGTTTTTATTTTTAGGAAGCCAAGATTCTTAATCTTTTAAAATTTTGTGCCACATAATGGTGAATCAAGAATAAGTGCGCCATCATAAAACGATTTTCCAATTAATAATTAATAATCTTAAAAGAATATCATAATCAAAGAGTAAAACATTTATTTAGTTACATTCGGAAAATGAAATTTTTACATCATACCAAAGTATAAATTAATTATATATTGTACCTATTCTTTTATCATGGTTCAATAGTTAATTTTTAAATTGTTAGAATAAAGTATATAATAATTTAAAAGACCACAAGAAGAATTACATTTTATGTTGATTGAATTAAAATATATATATATCAATAATTGTAATTTACAATTTCTTGGACAAGGAATCCTTTTTGTACTAAATTCATCTAAAAATTTAAATTTTGTGCTTGATATAGTAAACAAATTTGATACTGTGGTGACATGTTAATTAGCTTGTAACAGCTGATAGTTATTATTCCGCCAAGGATCGAACATGCGATGTTTGGGTTTGAAGTCCAGTAACTTATACATTCGACAAAAGCGATTGCACGTGTCTAGTGGTTGTTACTGACTTATTAAGATGTCACCACAATACTAATAAAAAAAGGTAAACTTATTAGGCTATAAAGGAAAAAAAAAAAGGGAGGAAACGAAAATATCTGCCTTAAATAGAAACGATGGTTATGTCTAACAGATTGCAAATCAGCTGTCAACACGCAAGAAAAATAAATGTAAATCCATTTTTTCCAAAGTAAAATTTCAGCTGCTTATAACAATATATTATTCTTAATTTTTCTTGCGTTTTCGTTTATTTGGAAAACTTATTTTTTTACTTGAGTGACAGTTTTGTTATTATTATTTATTTCTCTGGTTCTGATAAAGAAATAAAAATAACTCCTTCGAAAGAATTAATTAGAGAGTTGAGATCATCTTAAATTAAGTTACTTTTAAAGATTGAAGGTAAAATGACATTTATTTCAGATGTTTAGTACCGTTTACAGTAATTGTATTTTATATATTACTCTATTTTTGTAAAAAAACTATTAACTTTTCTCGTCAGATTATTTTATTAAAAAGTTATATTATTTTTTAAAATTATGTATTTATAAGTTGAATATTTATTTTATGCTTTCTATTGAATGCATAAACCGAGACAATTTTTTGGTCTAAGTAAATTAATTTTTCAAATCGTTCCTTATAACAAATTTACTACCTCTATTTAAGTCATTCAGTTACAGCTCAATCAATTTTGTCGAAAATCAGTAAGAGCTTTTTAATAGTATATTTTCTGTCAGCAGTTTTTTTTTTTTTTTTTTTTTTTTTTTTTTTACTAAATATGACTGAAAAGAATGGGAAATGTTTAATAAGTTAAAATTCATAACTTTTCAAAAATGTACTCATTGACACAAAATATAATTTTTTTTTCTGTCATTTAAAGCCTTTTTCTAATTGCAACTGTATGTATACCTTATATTGTAATAATGTATAGTAATACATAGTATAATGTATAATAGTATAATATATATAAATATAGTATAATAAATAATGAATAGTAATACATAGCAATTATTAAAATTTATTATTGTTGAGAATTAAATGTTGCGACTGAGCTGGTTTCAATGAAACCAATTTAGATATGTTGGGTTTTGTATATTTCAATGTTAAGAGTAAATCAGGTTCATTAATCTATATCCTAATATAATTTTAATAAATAGCATAACTGAAAATTAATTTTCCAAGGACAAGTTTGATCAGGAGATTAGATTTTATAAGTTTTTTTTAAAATTAAGCTCATATTTATTAACTTAAGAATTGACGTATGATTTATTTTTTTAAAATTCCTTCATGAAATTTCTGGAATCCAAAATATTTAAAAACTGACCTCTTTCTCAATAAAACATTATACAACTTTATATTTTATCATATGACAAGTTTTGCCGCTGCCATAAGCATTAATTTAATGAGTGCAATCATAAACAAAAAACAAATAAGTGTCTGAATGATAGAAATATGAGGCAAAATTTTAAAAATGGCAAAATTTTACATTTATTAAAATTTATTGAAACTTCTGTAGTAAATAATGAAGGAATAAAAAATGCTTTGTTGGAATTTTTAATTACTTAATGAACATCTCAAATTTTTATTTTTATAATTTTTTTACTGTATTCAATTATATAAAAATTTGTATGCGTAAATTTAATATTATTTGATACTTTTGTGATTTCATGGAATTTTATCTCAATAGAAAATATTTATAATGTTATTAAGATATACTTTCTGGTAATCTAAGTATTTATTTTCAAATATATGATACATCCCTTGATAATGATGATATATTTTAATAGAAGTGTTTAAAAGAGAAATATTAAGTACCTTTGTATGATATTAAAAAAAGCTATTATGATTTAGAATTGCAGGAATTATATAGAAAATGAAAATTCTAATTCATAAACAAGATTATAGAATTAATTTTTAGAAATATGCACATAAAGTGAATGATTCTTATTATACGGTTTTTGAAAATAAGAATTATACTATAATGACTACAAAAACTTTAATCTATCTTATTATTATAACAGTGCCGATTACTAACAAAGAGATTTTATAATTAAACCATAGAATTGCTCTAGAAACTGCTCACATAGGAAAATTAATATCTCCTTATTAATTTTAATATCTCTTTATTATCTTTTTTCTAAAAATTTGCTAAAATTGGAATTTAAAAAAATGGTATAATTATAATTTAGCAAGAAAAAGTTATGACTGCTTGCAATAAACAAGAAGATACATTTTTAAGATTATCTATTAGTGATATTTTTTTGGGATATCATATATTTTTATAGCAGTTAATAGTGAAAAAATGCGATTTAATTTTATAAATAAAAATACGATTTATATTTAATATAAAAATACGATTTATATTTAAAATAAAAATATGATTTATATTTAAAATAAAAATA